>JAKTSS010000433.1:0-10348 GCA_030580355.1 Debaryomycetaceae sp. yHKB357
AACAAGGTTGGTCACGTACACCACGTCACGCCTCTGGTGCTGGTGGTGTTTGTCCTGAAGAGGAGCGGCGAAAGCGGCGACGGCGACGGAAGCGGCGACGAGGGAGTGGAACAACATCTAGATAGCAATGGAAAGGAGCGAGGGGTAGAAAGGATTGTTCTAGCGAAGATTAAGGAGCGTGTCGAAAGAACGAATGTGATTAGTCTCTGAGATGAGTGTAAAAAACTGCTACCAAAACAGGTGTCGAGGCTTAGCAACGATTCTTATAAAGCCAAAAAAAGATCCAACGCCGGATGCGGTGGGAAGCTTATTTCGGCGACTGAGGGGGCTTTGCACGTGACGCGCTATTCTTTTTTCTGTGTAGAAAAATATTGTGCGCGCTCAACGCGGCCGCAACACACAAAGGAGGAAATTATCGGGAGAAAAAGAAACACAAAGTGGGGGTGACCGAATCAAGGTTGTGCTGTTTTAGGAAGTTCCGCGGTCATTTGCCCGTTTCAGCTGCATGACAAAGAAAGTACGGGAGAAAATATTCCGTGATCGTGCCTATTCCGGCAATCTTGTGCTGCG
This sequence comes from Debaryomycetaceae sp. yHKB357, assembly GCA_030580355.1. Taxonomy (NCBI): domain Eukaryota; kingdom Fungi; phylum Ascomycota; class Pichiomycetes; order Serinales; family Debaryomycetaceae; species Debaryomycetaceae sp. yHKB357. The sequence goes on from JAKTSS010000433.1 coordinate 571, forward strand.
CAAAACAATGCCTTGCGGTCACTCGTACTTTCCGGTCTTCATGGCATTCTCGCCCCTCGTGGTCATCGACGCATGCCACTTGGCACAAGGATCACACCCAGGTTTTCAAGTCACCCATTCCCGGGTGCCCGCGCAAAGCGCGTGATGCCCAGTCGCCAACTGATCACCCTTGCTCCACCCGCCTCGCAACTGTGGGTGTTTGCGTTTTTTTTCTCTTGTTATTTACGAAAATATTACTGTGCACACACGACCTTTCTCGATTGTTCGCGGCCCACGGGTAGAGTGGACAAAACAAACGACAGTGTTCCCAGATCAATAACGTAACCGCCGGTTCAGTTGCGTGTGTTACTCCGTACTTAGCCGACGGGTTAGCGCCGCCCTCTCGCTATTCACCCACATCTGAGCTGTGCAACTTCAGCAGTCTTCAACAGCACACTTTCGCCCGTAGCAAGTTGCATGTGAAGGGGAGATCGTCCGCGATCTAGGCCCATCCCTTGCACCTTTTTTCCCTACCTCGGTTGCCGCCACCACACAGAGCTTTGACCACGCCAAGCCAACGCGACTTTGCACATGCCAACGCTAGATCGTCCCTTTCGTCGTCAATTGACGGGCTACCGCGTCATTTTGCAAACACGTCCGATCGCGTTTGGTGTCTCGCCAGTGACGAGTGACACAAAACTCCCAAAGCGGAAAAATGATTCGCAAGTTGCGGCTACTACGCTCCTCGCACTACATAAACCCCTGATTTTCTCCAACCCCGTGATCGTCACGAGAGGTCTCATGCGTGCTCCTCCGCGTAAGTGCGCGTTGGCTGTTGATTGCTTCCCCTTTCCGTCAATAAATGCATCCTTGATCTAAAAAAGCAAGGGTCGATGACGTCAGGACGGTTTCGAAGTCGCCCATATCGCGCCTACGATTTGTTTCATTTCAATAGTCGGCCACATTGCGCCTACTTATTGTTTCAGCACGACATCCTTTCGTCCTGTTTCACACTAGTGTCTGTCGTTAAAACCTGACTACTGGATATCCGTATCGGCTTTTGTTTGTGTTACTACATCACATTACGGCTTCGTCTACTTGCGATTGTTGCTCGATCATCGCACACTCGTGCCTTTTCTAAAATTGTCACCGATATACGCGGAGTATTCTTGGAGCTTTCCCGTGTGCTCCTGCTCGAGGACAAACGCTAGAAATTGCTGGACGTTGGCGGGCCGGTATTTGTCATCCGCGACTTGCGGCCCCGTATGTTGCTGTAGCGCTGGCTCGTCCGCTCCGAGCTCTGCAGCGTTGTAGCGCGCTGCTTTGCTGGCATCTCCCGGCCCCGCGCTCTTCCATCGTACATATTCGTTCGCGATACGCATCGCTTCCGGCAGCTTGTCGTGCAGAACACAGCAAAATGCGGCCTTGAGTAGCCGCTCTTCCCCCGTGGCACCACCAATCTCTGCGCACTTTTTCTCCGCCCATCCTATCCGGTGCGACGCAAACTTATGCAAGGCCCACCTTCGCATCCTGGCGAGGCTCATTCGCATCGCAGCGTAGTTGGCGACCTGCCGGTAATCTTGGTCGTTATGGTCCAGCACATGCACTATCCCGTACATCTGCCGTACCGTCAACATATTCAAAAACGTCCGCTCGCCATGGCCTGTGCGTTGCATCTCGCGTGCGAGCCATTGAAGGTTCTTGGACATTGAATACAAGTCTCTGTGCTCCATTCGAAACGGGAAATCGAAAAAGCCTTCCAAGTTGCGTAGCCACAAGACCCCTTCCAACGAAATGAACGGCGTGTCGAACCGGTCTTGGAACGGTCTCCACTCATGCATCATGGAAAAGTCGCGCTCGAGTAGGGTCACAAACTCGTGGACAGGCTGCAAGGGGCCGTGCACGAATCTGTGGAACCGCTCGCTCTCCGAACCGGCACCGAGTGTCGCGTCTGCGCCGTAGCGGTAGTCGTGATACTGCGCAAAGGCGCTCGCGTAGTTTGCGGCGGCTACCGTCGCCCTCCCATACGTGCCCATTGCGTCTCGAGCCGTGTCTTGCATGTACATCACCCATGCCTGCAAGTTGAGTTGCCGTGGCGCCGCGGCCGGCTGCGCCCCTGGTGACGTGGCCTCTGAAACACCTCGTGTGTGGTTGGCGATAGCTTGCTTCCTTTTGCCGTTGGAAGTTGATGCTGCTGCCTCGGTACCCACACGTGGTGTGCTAGTGTCAGGTTTGGCAAAGGTTGCACCACTGGGTATGATAGTATCAGGTTCGGCAGAGGTCGCACCACTAGGTATGCCAGTGTTAGCTTCGGCAGAGGTCGCACGACTAGGTATGCCAGTGTTAGCTTCACCAGAGGTCGCACCACTAGGTACAAGGGTGTCGGCTTTTGGCATTGCCCGCATGTCTAGAGATTTTGCGTCCGTGTGTTCCTGTTTGGCTCCCTCTCCTAGTTCCCATTCGGCATCGTCTTTTGGATTAATATGGTGCTCCTTTATGAAATCCTCATTGAGCTTGCCTGTGGCATCCATTTCAATACCTAATTCCCCGCTCAGCTTCGGATTCAGCTTGGGGTCCTGTTGTCCATTCCGCTTCGAGTCCAGTTTGAGTTCCTGATCTCCTTTCCACCCTGTACTCAATTTGAAATCCTCTTCTCCCTCCCACTTTGGATTCCCTTTCCCTTTCTGCTTCGGATTCAGTTCGGGATCATGCAACTCATTACGCTGTGGATCCAGTTTCACATGATGATTCCATCTCAAATTAGATACCATGACAATTCTGCCGCTAGAGTGGGCGCCTCTCCACCTCAGCAAGTCGAGCGATCCTCGGATCGAACGGAGCCCCATAGTTCGCGCACTGTTGTATGGGAGCTGACCCCAAACAAGTCCTGGCACATTCATGGTACAAAGCAAAACTACCATCCCAAAGTACTCTCCGGGCCACATATCTGCCGACACTTTGCTTTTGCTGATTCTGTGGACCTACTTGTACGATTCACCGCATTTTATGAAATTAGTGATATCTCAAAGCGCGCTCGTTTATGCGATGATCATCTTCGGCACACCATGCAGCACTTGCTCGTGTGATAATGATCTTCGGAATATAGCGCAATAACCATCTATATTCATCGGGCAAGCATGATTCATCATTGCTATGCAGTGGAGTAGGGTCACTGGGAACACAGATATCGAGAGAAGATAGAGTTCGTCAACAGAAGACAGACCAAGAACCGGTTAAGGGACTAACGGTGTATCGCTCTTTTTTGGACCGATTGGTTCCTCATACACTGGCGCGTCAATTTATTCAGATCTTGTTGCGCTGACCGACGCATAATGAGGCATAAACTCCTCAATTACGCGGCAACTTGTCCGCACCAACCGAATCACCCCTTGATACTCGCGTTCACCCCTTGTATCAAAACCAGTTCTGTTCATCGAGGGAAGCCGCTGTACAACTTCTCTTTTGGCATGCTTCACGCACAGTATTCGTGTGCGATACAAGAAAATGGCTAGTCAATCCACTCCTTGTCCCAAGATTCTTCACAGAAAGTAAACGCGCTTGCTCCCAATCTCTCTTTTCCATCGCCGGAACCGTATCGTCGGCTTTCACACGGTATAATTATCCGAGATTTGGATCAAGATTAGAGTGTACAAAGGCCTCCAATCTAATACCTGCCATTTGACGGTGCGCCCGACATGGATTTATTATCACCCTCAATATATCTCAATACGGAAAGCGTTTGCGTGGCATTGTCAACCACTTAGACTTCGCATCTGGTGCGAAGCTTGAATTTATTTTTCGAAAAGCATTAGCGCGAGCAGATTTTGAATCTGCGGACTACGGATGTTTGAGAGATTGATTGGCAATGCCAAGAATTTGGCCCCAAAAAGGTGTGAGTGCGCTTCTTCGAATAAGGGTGCCGGTTCGGCTTGACTAAGCGGCTCCGGAAACAGCAATCAGTGACAGCAGAAGCAGCTGCGTACTTAGTGTTGGACAGGAAAAATCACACCAGTCCCAGATGCCCAAAGCCCGATCCATAGCCTTCTAGAGCACCTTGAGATCCCTAATCATCTGGTGCCAATTCAGCCGGTCGCCAGGAAGAATGTGAATCAACCGTAGACGCACCACGGCCGGACCGGTCGTCGGATAGGCGTCATGGATCTGTACCGTACCGGCAAGGAGATCACAGCATTCCCTGATCGTTCTATAGCGTTGTTACAAGCCAGTTGCCATAAGATTGACAGGCCAAATTTTCCTGTATTGGGCTTCACCACTAGGAGAACCTTCCGGGATGCAATCAGCTTTGTTCGGCATGAGATGGTGAACTCCAGCATTCATGACCGGCGTTTGCTTATTGTCAAAATACTGCCACATTTTCAGGTCGTGAGGTTAGAGCGCCCCTTAGCTCTTGAGCGGAGACGCAGACAAGCACCGCCGGTATGTCTTCGTTACTCGTGCGTTCACTCGCACGTGAACTTGTCTGCTTCATGTAAAACGAATAGAAGTTGAAGCGGGAGCATTTTCTCTCTTGCCGCATTCGCTTGGAAATATCCCGTTGGCTTTTGAGTGTGATATTTGAGGCTTATCGGGAGAAACCGAAAACAAAAAGAAGCGAAACAACAACGTTGGACCTACCGCTTCCGTTGAGACCCACTACGGCCGAAAAGAACACATTGAATGGGCCAATCATGTGGATACCCGCACAAGACTTGTGTCATCTCATGAGGGCAAGCGAACAGGTAATGGTGCGTGTAGCCGAGAGAGCTACCAGTATGTCCAATGTTCGCGATGATCTTGTTTAGTTCGCATGATGAGGTGTAAACATGTCTCGGCGTCATGGAGCGGCAAACGATCAAAGGCGCAGAGATATCATGCGCAACTGTTAGTTTTAAGGGCCCTTACCTCGCGGAACCCCATCCGAGCGATTCCTCTTGATTTTCAAATTACGAGCCCGCGCGATGCATCTACCTGATCTTCCCTGAGTTGTTTTGAAGTGAACAAACTTCTCAGCATCGGTAGGATTTTCGTCAAGAGAACACTTTGATTAGGTACTCCCGTTAGTCAATATACTTGAAACGTCTTCGGCACTCTTGGTAGGTTCGCTTTGCCCGAGTCTTTTTCCTGAATTGGGACGGATACCCCTCCAAAGAATTCACTGGCACTTTTGTGATATTGACTTCTGTCCTGGTACAGTTTCAATGCGGGCACGTTGGTGCTTTGGATTTGTAATGTGTGCGGTATTGCGTATCTATTCTCATTATGTAGACCCATCCATCAACGCTTGGATTGCGTCATGTTGACTAAGGATGCAAGCAGTTCACAGTGATCATGGTCACAGTAGAGAGCAAATCCATCGGCATAACTCGCATCCCGAGTAGTGAGCGCTTCGCTTGCACCATCATCTGCAGCGACCTTGGGTTACGATTTCGCTCCTCAATTATGATTTGTTGGAAACGCCCGTAAACGCTCGAACGATATCAGGAGCAGCAATAGAAACAGCTTTCAAGCTACCTTCGCAGCTCACTTGGATTGGTCAGCGATAGCTTCAGCTTTTTGAGCTTGACTCCATTCGTGCCAGGAATCACCTTCACTCCAGCCGTAGTACGCCCTCTGCCTGTTCCACCTGATCATGCTTATGGTACTCTGCATCCCGACGCACGTACCGAAAGCATCGAAAATAAGGATCCCACCAAGAAACTTTGTGAAAACTTGGAACTTGCAGTCACCCACTGACTTGTTAGTAGCTACAGATAAGCCACCAACAGCGGAAGGCCTGCGTAAAACACCCCGACGGCTCTAACCACTCCGTAGCCGGGTTACCCGGTGTAGACATGAATTACTATTAGGTAAGCATTAGACACACCGAACCCCCGATATTAAGAAATGTCCCAGACACGTGACCGTGAATTCCCAGCGTGGCAACTGCTCTTGGTCGTAAGGCGCCGCAGACACAGTAGCGAAGGAAAAAAGCGCCAGAAGTGGAGTTGGCGAAGCGCGAGATCTGTGCCCCGCAAAAGTTATATTTATTCTACTATTCCTGTCCAATTAGAACCCCATCCATGAATACCGATTCGGAAGATACCCCGATCCCCAACATCGTCGGCGCCACCACTGACACCCCCAATCACTCGCTCTCTGATACTGTGGCTGCAACCACCACCCATACCCTACCTGACCCAGACTATCCCATTGTCATCAATGACGACACAGATGATCATCTACTGTCGGAGTCGGACGACCCAGGCCTCCACTCGCGTCGTGATCCGTTGCCCGCCGAATTCTCCGAGCCTCTGGCTTCCGAGTTATCCAACACAACCGCCGACAACCCAAATCTCGCGACGGATTTCGCTGCTATTGCCGCTCGCCTCTTAAAACCGGTTCCTGACTACCCCACGCTCGATCAATCGCACTTTGTGTGGGAAATTTCAGATTGGAAACTGCTTATGGGTGAAAAGGCAAGGCTGCCGCCCTTTGTCTGTGGCAACTTCCAATGGAGGATTCTCCTCATGACTTCTACAAATACCCACAACCCTGCAGTCCTGGTTTACATCGAACCCCATCCTATCGAGGGTTCAGACTCCCCGGATCCTTCCTGGTACGTTTGCGCCCAATTCGCCTTGGACTTGTGGAACCCGCAGCATCCAGAAGCTCACATCTCCAATTGCGCGAGTCATCGCTTCTCGCCCCAGGACTCAGATTGGGGGTTCAGCGAACTCATCACTTTCCGCCAGCTTGTTTCTTCGCGCAACCCTCGTCTCCCCGGAGTAAAGTTCCCCATCTTTCAGAATAATAGCCTTAATATCACCGCATACGTCAAAGTCATTGACGACTCACCGACGGGCATGTTGTGGCATCCCATGACCAACTACGACTCAAAGCTCCTGACTGGCTATGTCGGTCTCAATAACCAGGGCGCTACCTGCTACCTCAACCTGTTGCTCCAAAGCTACTTCACCACTAAGGTTTTCCGCTCCCTCGTCTACAGGATTCCGACGGGTGGCGACGCCTCAGGAAGCGCTGTGGCCCTGGCGCTCCAGCGCATCTTTTACTTTCTATCCACCAGTGACGAGCCCGTAGCCACCATGGAATTAACAAACTCGTTTGGCTGGGATTCGACCGAGGCCTTTACCCAACACGACGTCCAAGAACTAAATCGAATTCTTATGGATCGTTTGGAAACGGCGATGAAGGGACTGCCGATTGCCCTGCGCCTAAACGACATCTTTGTCGGCAAAATGAAATCGTACGTAAAGTGCGTCAATGTCGAGTATGAACTGTCTCGCGTCGAAGATTTCTGGGATATCCAACTTAACGTCAAGGGATGCTCCAATCTCCATGACTCGTTTGCAAAGTACGTGGAAACGGAGATGCTCGATGGCGAAAACAAGTATCAGGCGGGCGACTTTGGGTACCAAGACGCAAAGAAAGGGGTCGTGTTCCAGCTGTTCCCACCGGTATTGCACCTTCAATTGAAACGCTTCGAGTACGATTTCATGGTCGACGACTTGGTCAAAATTGACGATTTTTATCAGTTCCCCGAGACTATTGACTTGAGTCCGTACTTGGAAAGTGGCGACGATACCGACGAATCTGCCGCCAAAGGAAACTGGACATATCGCCTACACGGAGTCCTCGTTCACCAGGGCAGCATATCGAACGGTCACTACTATGCCATGATCAAGCCTGACCAAGAGTCTCCTTGGCTTCGCTTTGACGACGATAAGGTGTGGAAGGTTACCAGGTCTCAGGTATTTGACGAGAATTTTGGGGCCAATGACTTGCTGGAACAAGAAATGAGTCGCATGTCCCGTGCCGAACAACAGGAAAACTTGATTCGGCGCGTCACATCGGCATACATGTTGGTCTACTATCGCGAACAGGATTTGGACACGATTTTGCCCAAGGTCGACGAACCTATTCCTGAGACGATCGCACAGCAGATCGAGATGGACGCAGAGGAGATGCGCCAGCTCGCCAAAGCCAAACAAGAAGCGTTGCACTATATAAAGTGTCGTCTCGTTACCGCCAACACTTTCTGCAGCCACGTGGGGTTCGACTTGCTGTTGGACCTGACATGCACCAGAATGTACGATGAGCTGCTCTGCGGTACCCCTGCCGACCCTACCGTCATTAGCATCAAAAACGACGACCCAATATCGGCGCTCTATGCTGCCGTTGCCGAGCACTTGCACTACGAGGAGGATTCGCTCTGGCTTGGGCCGGCCTCACGTTGGCCGTTCCGGTTGCACGCAGTAAATCATCGTCAGAACGGAACAAGCCGCAGCGACCTTCCGGTGTTGACGACATTGCGCGATATCAGTATTAGCAACCTCTATCAGAAATTCTTCAATCCCCGTTACGACGAAATGACCTTCTTCATCGAAGAAAGTTCCAAAGAGCTTTTCACGATTGCAGCCTCTCTCGAGCCCGTGGAACCCATTGACCCTGGTGCGTTTGATTGGGCACCGGTCTTGGCTCGAATAGAAAATGCTCCCAAAATAAAGGTCCCGGAACAGCCGGTCACCGAAGATGGTGCTGCTCACGTGTTGCTACACGTCAAATACTTTGACCCCTTGACGCAGGTGGTGCGCGGCCTCACCCATGTTGTGATAAATAAGAGTGATACGCTCCTGTCATTGTGTGTGCCTGTATCTAAACTCTTGGGCTTTAGCGAATCCACGCAATACCACATGTTTGAGGAATTGAGTTTCTCAAAGACCGAACCTAGAGATGGGAGCTCAAGTATTGATCAATTGGAGTTCCGAAATGGCGATATTATTACTTTTCAAGTGGCGAACTGCGCTGACTTGGCAAAAAATGCGGTCGGTGATGACCCCTATCTCGACGCTGCCGCCTATTACCAGTTTATGCTGACCCGCATGCATGTGCACATTAGCCCCTATAAGGGTCTCGAAGAGGAAAAATGCAGCAGCGCAGGATCTCGCGAGGCAAGCCCCGTGATACCACCATCGACCAAGCTTTTTGACTGCTGGGTACTGTCGCTTTCCACGTGCATGCACCTTGCCGAAAGAATAGCTAGGAGCCTCGACGGGGTCGATCCGGATTACATTCGCATATGTGCCGTAAGCCAGCAGGGCGAAAGATTCCCGCTTCAAAGCAATACTCAGTTGGGCAAGCTCTGTTTCCGGAATGTCCCGTTGAGCCATACGTTTGTTTTCGACTATGAGGTGCTTCCTATGAAGCTTAAGGAATTTGAGAATCTCAAGAGCGTCAAAATCTACTGGATGAGCAGCCTCTTGCAGTACCAAATGCACGAAATCCTCGTGCCGCGCGACGGCAAGATTGCCGACTTGATGGGCAAACTCCTTGCCAAGGTGGAAGTTGCGGAAAAGAACCGGAAACATGTCCTCATGTGGCTGGGCCGAAGCCATTGGTATGAAAACTTTATGCGATTTGAAGATTCCGTGGAACTGTTGGGAGACGGCTTAGATTTTTACGCCGGAATATTCCCCGTCGAGGTGGAAATCTTGACGAGCTACGACATGTTTAAGCGTTTTGAGTGTTCACTCCCGGTCGCTGCTGATGATTTAGACGACGAGTGTGATCGGGCGGAATTTTTGATGGCACAAGAGTCGCACGACCTGCTTAATTTGTTGCCGGCTTTCCATTTCTACAAGAGCACGGCTTATCGGCATGGTGTTCCGTTTGTTATGGCCATATATCCGCATGAAACCTTTGGTGACACCAAGGAGAGGCTTCGCAGGAAGTTGGGTCTTGGGATCCAGGCTTTTGAAAAGATAAAGTTCGCATTGGCCGACCCGCACGGCAAGGGCAGTTA
>JAKTSS010000434.1:0-10394 GCA_030580355.1 Debaryomycetaceae sp. yHKB357
AAACTTCCATATATCGCAGATCGTCTCGCAATCTAGGCGGCACCGCCTCGCAATTGGCACTCGTATTTAATACCGATCGACAAGAACAATAATGGGAGCAAGTCCTGACGTCGAGTGCAATAGAGTTGCACCCATTCTCGATAATTACGCAACTGCGTAGATTGTATCATAGCGAAATTCAGTCATCTCGACGAATCCTTCAATGACGGTAACGATTATGATATTTTCGCGTAAACGCGCAATTGTGATACAATGCTCTACGAGAATGGAGGGCTCCATTCATGTGATCTCGAAAGGATCGATCCCTTCCTCAAAAAAATGTCTAATGATTGATAGTTTGAGCCACTCGACACCAAAGAAGTTTTAAATGCAATCAAATCACTGATCCCTCGATATTGTTCGCAGTATAGAAGCTCTCGCTTCAAAGTGAGGGATATGTAGGTCTTATGGAAGGGGATTTTGCACAAGTCCCTTGATTTCAAACCACTCTTGATAAAAATCTACCCAAATGCTAGTTCACGTTAACAGGCTTCACAATAATAACGAGCTCGAGCTTTTTATGGTCTTCAATAATTTTACAAAGCGCAAAAACGAAATGTTACAGAAACTTCAGAGGCTCAGACGATGAATGCGTCAGAGGTTCCCATGATCAAACAGAAAAGCTGCACTAAGAAATGAATTTCCCATGCACTTTTCCAGGAGAATATCCTCCATCTCTTTTGCATGCCTTACGCCTCTTTTCAATAACCCGTACACGCAAGTTCACAGCCAGACTACCTTTTGTCGCTCAATAAAACTGTGAATACGCGGATAGGTACGAACTTTACGACTCATAAATTTTTTGCCGGGTGCCGCACCAGGGACATGATCTCTAATGCTGCTGATAATTTGACGGTGGGGTATTGAGCTCTACTTGTAGGGCAGTTGACAGGGCTGTCTGCACAAATAATGAAAGGATTGTGATGAGTAACACCAGGTTCCCAAAGTTATATGTTTCTCCTCAAGACCGGTATCTCACCATAGTAAACATAAGACTACTTATCACTACTTGGCACAGAGTATCCTGATCATTCGTTACACAGACACTTTTCCTTCTCGAGATTTGAGGCTTTTCCGAAGGCTAGGTTCAATTCATTTTCGAACGACACGATATCCTCCGCATCGGGAATATCTTTGGAGCGGCGCCGCTTCACGTAGGCTGCAAGCTTCTCGCCATTGGTCCGTGTTTCGAATGGAATCTGGACCATGTCCTTGGTCCACCAATTGTGCCACATATCCACATACTGGCGCTCCTGATCGCTCGCCTTCGGTTGAAGAGTGACAATGGCAAGACGCCACAAGCGCTCAAGGGGCGCAATACCAGGCTCGTACACATTGACTTTGACGTTTTTATACATTCTTCTGAAACTTTCGGTCTCCATTTGTAACTCTTCTGCCCTGGCTTTTTGCTTCTTGATCTTTCGATCCAAGTAGGGGTTTTTTCCATAAAAGGCTTTCGGAGGCCACTCCGGAGCCAGGGGGGGTTCTTGTGTATCATCCGTAATATCGCTAAAGTCTGGCAGCCTAAGAAGCCCGACGTTGTCGAGGAGGACACCATTCGACACTTTACATGTTGGCGTATCAACTGGAGTTGGTGCAATGGGCAGTGTAGCTGACAGGCGTGTAAGCAGATCAGCCTGGAGCGTTGCGCAGATAGCAACTGACGCTAAAAGATAAAAGCTGATGATAAACATGCCTGGCGCAATAAAGCGAACACAGTTGCCCATTGATTCGCAGTGTTATATACCCTTTGGACTCGAAGTATCGGCTTAAACGAGCACGCCAAGTTGCTCCGAAAAGTCATCAAGAAGTAGTGCTGTTTTCGTTTCAGAAATACTTGGCGTTATAAAGCTCGAAATCTCATCGCTACGGCGCGAGTCAACTTGAATAGAGCAAAGTTTGAGTATATTGGCTCTCATGCGTAGAGTGAGTCTTAAATGTACTCGAGTGTTGATCCACGGGCCGCCTTAGCCGCGTAATTTGTAATTTGGTTCTTTGGGCGTAATCGAATAAATTTTAGACTGCAAAATTAAGCATTTATTCACACAATCACAGATGTTGAGGGAAATTGCGAAACGCAAACAGAAAGTCGAGTATGACACTCAAATATGCATGTAGCAGAGCAAGAGATTGGTTAACTATTGTCAACAAATTCTTGCTGGTGAACCTGCCAAAATTCTCGTGTTGCGAGATATTAGACGAGGTCAAATTGCGTATTCATCGAGCGCGATGGATACGATGAAACGCGAGCATTATTGATATCTCAAAAAAAAACTCCCTTTGTGCCAGTTCCAGGCGCCTTCCACTAAAAGTATTGTCCCAAATCAATAGAGTTGGCAAAAACAAGCGTAATTGCCAAGCAGAAGAGCTGTTGTAGTCGTGGAGCATGGTGTGATCAAGGAGGATGCAAGTGAGTTCATGAACAATATTTCGAACAGCAGGTTTGCTTGGTTTGCTCCCAAATCAAGTCCCCTAGCCGAAGCACTCACTAACAGTAAAAAGCAGATGATGAGGGAACTAACCGCATCGTAGAGAAATGTCACATGAATCGCAGAAATCTTTTTTATCGGGGAACTCAATTGGTATCATTTTTGGCGTAAAACTTCTTCTCATGAATTGTAACTATATTTTTAATGTTTAGCCACCATACTCCAAGGAGCATCGAGTAGAATTGCCATGTATTCGAAAGTGACAACAGTAAGGATCGCGTCGAGCAAAATACGTTCCGTGGACCTCAAGGCTAAAGCGAAAGAGAAATATGCCAAAACAGTAACAGTAGAGGTATTAAAACGCAGTAATATTGCCACGTGGATGCGTCAGAGAACACAATGACGCACTTATGTTAGGCTCGTATCATCATAGAGAAGAGCCACACACGGATTTGACTTTCTCGTGAATGCCTCACTTCAGTAGATCGACTAAACACATGGACAGTCCCATTCCTTTTCTTGAATATGAAGATTCAATGCACCTTTCAGCGGTTTATCCTCTCACACCAAGTGGCTGCAAAATCATCATTTTTACAGCGTCATGTCGGCTTTTTTTAGGGCCAACTCGTTGATCTTTTCAAAGTTTGTCTTAGCGACCGCGTGATAATTTTCAACCTTTTTCTTCAAATCCGTCATGGCATCCGCCTTCTTTTGTTGCTTATCTGAGAGCTTCACCAATTTTTTATCGCCCCAAACCATATAGCGCTCAAAGTAAGCCATACCCATATTGAACTCACGGGTAATTACGTCGTCGGTCAAGCCCAACTTGGCAATGGTGTAGTAGTATCTTTCAGGCTTGTCACGCTTGAGGTATTTAAGGATCCGCTGTCGGTGTTGTACCGTTTGACGAACCAAAGCTCTAATCTGTTTATCCTTTTTGTTGTCCCGAATGTGTTGCATGGCGAAATGTATTTTGACGGTTGCAACCGCAGCTTGCACTTCGGGCAGACCGGTATCGCCATCGAAGCGTTGGAACTCTGCGCATGCGAGACTTATGGCAATAGATCGTTTAGTGCGCTTATCGGTATTGCGTAGTGATAAAATTGTTTCCAACGCCTTTTTTTTACGCTGCTCGCTCTCAAGGAGAGCCAGACGAAGAACTGTGTGGCCACGCAGCAGGTCGATGGCGGCCAACTCCGCACCGTACGTCAATTTCTCGAATTCAAGGCGATCATAGCCGAATCCTAGGTAGTCATCCGAATTCTCTGATTGTTGGCGAATACGCTGAATAAACGCACAACTGGTATCACCCAAGACTGGGTCAACCTTAAAGTCGGCGTGGCGCAACTCCAACTGCTTCAAGTTGTTGACATCGCGGGTGATCTGTCTCTTGAGACGAGTTTCCTTGCGGCGAAGATACTTCTTCTTGGCGCGGGAATCCCCATCGGATATGGGCTGTGCTGCAGCTAGCTTGGGATGAAGTGCGATCGGTCTCGATCTTGAAGTGGCAGACAGACGGACTGCGAATGTGCGAATAGCCGACCACATTCTTCCGCAAGGGCAGGGTGAAGCGGAGTTGGTGCTGATCCGAAAAGTTTTTCGAGTACAGGATGAAACGATTGTATGCACACTTGATGTGTAGTATGAGACAGTGTGAGGTATCGATAGGTGACTTGGCTTCGCAGTGGGATAAGCTCGTGTGCAAGTCAGACGCTACACGCCTTGTCGCCGAGGTACTGGAGATTGCGCTTGGAGACCCAAAACTTTGCGATGTCCTCTTGGATTCGTGTTTCGTCCAGAATGTCCTTTGGCCCCATTTTGAGGACGCTTCCACTGGTTCCCATGTCGCGCTCTCAATACTCTTGTTGGAGAGAGATGCTTCCTCTGCCAGTCCTTCTAGTGTGCTAGCTACGGCGTGCGGCTCTTCCCATTGGGATTCCTTTTTGCGGCGATTGCTTGATGTTGCGTCTCAGATCGGTCCAAAGGATATTTCACTCGCTACTTGCGCTCTACGTCTCTTGTCGCACATCGTTCAGTTTCACGATAGCATCGACATTTTTGAGAGAGCTACGCCTGCTTGGCTCGAGCAATTGACCCACAAGGTTATCCTCCAGATGACCAACGAGCACGCATACACGGGCTCTGAGCTTGTTCGCTTTTATTTCGCATTCATTGCCCTCGTATCCGCATCATCCTTTTTCCCACAGATATGGCATTTCTGGACCCGACTCATTCGGCGATCTAATTTCATCGCGATTCTCAGGGCCCGTCTTGTATTTAACGCTAATGGAGTCCTCGATGATACTTACAGGGACTATATGGCAGCGTTGGAAGCAGGTAACAAGCTTTTCGCGACAATTCTAGGCCAGGAAAAATGCTTCGCTAGCCGCTTTGCCGACCTCCAGTGCTTTCTTTACTCGGAGCCCCATACGGCATCGACACTCCGATTTATAGACACACCATCAGTATACGATTGCACGCCGAAGCTTGTCGGCGAATTGTTCAGCAAACAACCTATTGAGTATATCAAGAAAATATACACGCACGTCACTGGAATCAAAACCCCCATCCAGAATGGCCTTGAGGAGTCGAAATTTGCAGCCATTCTTGAACAAGCCGTCACTGACGCTATTGTTCCACAGGCGAGCGAACAGTACCCTTTAGTACTACCACAGCTAGATCACACCATTCTCGAGGTGTATGGCACAGTCGAAGTGACAGAAATTGTCGCGATCCTACGCGCTTGCCCGCTAGACCTAAAGTCAAGAGCCCAAATCATCTTTCATCACCGACTTGCATCGGAAATTGCAAAACATGTGGTATCAGTCCTTTCACGCGTGAAAAGTCTAAACTTTCCCGATATTACTGGTTCCAGCAAGTATTGGGTCCCAGTGGAAAAAGCAAAGGTGTTAGCGCGAGGCTCAATCGAAATGACCATGGCAAGCGGAATACCCTTTCCATCCCGATACGCTGTGTTGGTGACCCTTAGTAAGCGCGACAAGTACTCAATCCACCCCTGTATTCGCCAGTACGCACTCCTGTCTCTTTGTTTTGGAACCATCGAGCTTGTGGATCAGAAGACCGCCATGTTTTCAGGGAAAATGGACACTGAATCGTTGCCTGAAAGTGGCCTCTTCCTTGTGGCGTTACCGAGTACCGTAATGTTGGACGACCTTGGTGTTTGGCTAGGTGTTACTCGTATACCCGAATTTCCGGGAGATACCACTGCAAGCGACACGGAGGACACAAACAGCAAGCATTCTCAGACCGGTAAAAGACAGAAAGTCATGAGCACAGAGCGACCGGAATACGAAATGAACAAAAATCCGCCCTCCTCAGGTATAAAAAACTCCAAAGAGGATCCCTCAATACAGCTTGGAAGCAACTTGCACGATCTGTCGTTGGGAGAAACTTTGAGCAGCCTGGATATCGCAGATGAGGATACATCCTCTTGCGAAAAGATTGAAGAGACGTCGGGGAATTCTAGAGCGAAGAGAGTATCATCTGATTTGGCCAATAGTGAAGATGCGCACTCATTCATATGCAACCATGCTGTCTCTGCGATAGATTGCTCGCGAGGAAATGATGTTCACGCACTTGTTCAGAGAATTGTTGCCTCGCCTGGTCGATGGTTAGTGATCTGCGCCTCTGATTTGTTCCTCGATCAAGTCGCCACCGCTACATCGTGCCTGGACTTTTCATACATCAAATACTGTGCGAGAGGAGAGATGGATAACATCAAGAGGATAGTCAGCCAGTGCTCCGCGCTGCTCCTCGAGAACTTTGACGGTGCCGAAAATCTCGACACCCGCAGTCTTGACTACTACACCTTCGCAATCACGAGGCAGTGGAAATTGCATTGCTCCCAATGGTCCGACCAAGATGAGCAATTCTACAAAAAGTATCCGTTCAAGGGGAGTCCGTCATCAGCGGCGGAGGCAGTTGCGGCATACTCTGTGATCAAACACCAGATAGCTTTCTTGCGCGATTTTGTGCACGTTAATACTTTTGACGAACGGGCGTGGCCTCTGTTGGCGCTAATGCGAAACGTTATTGTCACGTATCGCGACTATCTCGGCATGCCCAACCAAGTGTGCCGTAGCTTCACCCGCGTATGCCTTGTCAATGGATGCGAGACCAGTGCGATGGTGGTGGCCGCGCGACATCATCTTGAGACCATAGCCGTGTTGACTCCCAATGCTTTCCGAGCATTCCCAAGGTGGCCTGGCCGATCGCTCTCGACGTACAAGGTGGCGTTGCCCGAGTTTTTCGCATTAGGGACCCCTCCCGAGAGACAATTCAATCCTGGTTTCAAGACTACGAGTCAATGCATCCACACCGGAAGCCAGGTGGATGAGGCCGAGTTTTGCGTGGCACTCTATCAGTATATGCGTCTCTTGGGCTATCCTCAGCTTGCGATAGGCATTTGGGCCGGGCTGGTGCAGCAACAGGCATTGATCGCGGAGATTGCGGGCCAGTGGTGCGGAGATTCCGCGGGGTTCCCGTATGAGACACCGTATATCGGCATGATCGGGCCTGAGCACGTCCTTGACACCAACACGTATGCCATTTTTTCAATGTTTGGGGTGTCCAAGAAACACTACATGGGGACGCACGGCAATTACTGGGTGGGAGAATTTGGACTCAAACATCGCCTAGCTCTCCTTGCGGGTGAGAACTTTTTTTCCAAAGAGAGAGCAGCTGGCAATACTGTTTACGAGATGGAGGGGAAAGAGCATTTGATAAAGTACGTTGAGTCGATGGAGAAGACAAGAAAGTAGGACGTAGAAGAGAGATGGAGAAGAGAAGAGAGATGGAGAAGAGAAGAGAGTAGGACGAAGAGAAGTGAGATGGAGAAGAGAAGAGGGATGGAGAAGAGAAGAGAGATGGAGAAGAGAAGAGAGATGGAGAAGACAAGGAATTAGGACGAGAGAAGAGAGATGGAGAAAAGAAGAGAGTAGGACGAAGAGAAGTGAGATGGAGAAGAGAAGAGGGATGGAGAAGAGAAGAGAGATGGAGAAGACAAGGAATTAGGACGAGAGAAGAGAGATGGAGAAAAGAAGGTGTATAAAAAACAATAGACTAGGAGAAGAGCTACACACTCAAGTCGCACCACCATTGCGATAGACTTGATTTTGTGTCGAGACTACGTTCAACAGTCACCCTCTATGTGGAGGAAACAAAACAATCAGCTGAGAGCATCCGAAAAAGTTTTGCAATTTTGTGAAGAATATTTTCATAGACGTATAGTTGTTACGCCATGTCGTCTGTGTTACATCGAGCTCTAAGGGCGGTCCCGAAGCAGAGCATCAGGCCCGTATACGCGCCATACGCGCCGAGTGCGCTTCTCAGAAACCGAGTCGCAGTGCCGATAGTCCGTTTCTACGCTGCCGAGTCCGCTCAAGCGGAAAAGCAGTCGGAGAAAGATGCGGAGACGGCCAAGACCGAGGAGGAAAAGGCACAGCAGGATCCAGAAGATCCCACTGCGAAGCTTTCCGCAGCATACGCACAGAAAGATAAGGAAGTCGCGGAACTCAAGAACCTTTATTCTCGGGCCATTGCCGATTTCCGCAACTTACAGGACCTGACCAAACGAGAAGTGCAAAAGGCAAAAGACTTTGCCCTTCAAAAGTTCGCCAAAGACTTGCTCGAGTCCTTGGACAACTTTGCTCTCGCTCTCGATGCGGTCAAACCTGAAACTATCGAGACCAACGCTGAGGTGAAGAACTTGTACGACGGTGTTAGCATGACAAAGCAAGTATTTGAAAAGACGCTTGCAAGGTACGGTATCGAAAAAGTCGATCCCATGGGACAGGAATTCGACCCCAACCTCCACGAGGCCACATTCGAGATGGCTATGGAAGACAAGGAGGCCGGAACTGTATTCCACGTGCAGTCTACGGGATACACATTAAACGGGCGAGTTTTGCGTCCCGCGAAGGTGGGCGTTGTCAAGAGCACGTAGCCCGATGTGAAACGGTATTGTGCAATGCGTAGGCCCTGTCTGTATATAGTTCTCAAGGGGCCTGTTTAAAATGATCAGTTTCTCTCCAACAGCTCATGCAATCACGTAGAAATCTCTCACTGTAGTAGGTGACCCTTCCGAGATGAGCCGAATGGAGACTCCCTCCCTCCAATCAGGCCACCTGGGAATCAGTCCACCGGTGATATGACTCACGCTATTGTACGGCACATGTCACGTGTAGATAACCAGTGCCTCACCCACCAGTGGGCTAAAATGCAGTTGGCGATCGCCCTTGGAGAAAATATAGCAGCGGAGCCCACAGCTTGCATTCTCCATTACTTCTCATGATCGTGACAAAGAGATCCTTTTCGAGTGCATTACGCTTGTCGCGCACCCTCAAAATCGGCCTTATTCCCGGCGATGGAATTGGCCGCGAAGTTATTCCTGCCGGGCAGCAGATATTGCAGAACTTGCCCAAGCGCCACGACTTGAGCTTTGAATTCGTACATCTCGAGGCGGGTTTCGACTGCTTCAACAAAACCGGCTCCGCATTGCCGGATGAGACCGTTCGTATCTTGAAAAAAGAGTGCGACGGTGCTCTTTTCGGTGCTGTCAGCTCCCCGCTGACAAAGGTCGAGGGCTACTCCTCGCCGATCGTGGCATTGCGCAAGGCACTAGACCTTTACGCAAACGTAAGACCCGTCAAAAGCGTCAATGGGCCCCATACCGTCGATATGGTAATTGTGCGGGAGAACACTGAGGATTTGTACGTCAAAGACGAGCGCACCTTCACCGCGGCAGACGGAACAAAGGTGGCGGAGGCCATCAAGCGCATCTCGGAGAAGGCCACACGCCGGATCGCCAAAATGGCGTTCGCTATTGCCGAGAACCGTCTGACCATCCGGAGCCTGAGCCTGAGCCTGCCGCTGATCCACTCGGCGCAGCTGGAAGTGACAGTCGTCCACAAGTCAAACGTCTTGTCTCAGTCTGACGGCTTGTTCCGCGAAACATGCAAAAAGATCTACGCCGAGAACCCGCAGTGGGCAGGAATCAAGTACAACGAGCAGATTGTGGACTCGATGGTGTATCGCATGTTCCGCGAGCCGCAGGTTTTTGACGTGGTGGTCGCGCCCAACTTGTACGGTGACATTTTGAGTGATGGAGCTGCAGCACTCGTGGGCTCGCTCGGCGTGGTCCCCTCTGCCAATGTTGGCGATGGTTTTGCGATCGGAGAACCGTGTCACGGCCTGGCTCCTGACATTGAGGGCAAGAACATTGCCAACCCCATTGCCACTATTCGTTCCACCGCCTTGATGTTGGAGTTTATGGGTTTCCCTGAGGCTGCCGCTGACATTTACGCTGCGGTCGACGCAAACTTGCTCGCTAACAAGGTCACTACTCCTGACTTGGGCGGCTTGTCCGGGACCACGGACGTGACTGCGGACATCATCTCGCGCTTGAACGCGTAGCTGCAGATCCATCTTGGTGAGTCTATTTCGATTGTAAAACTGGAGAGGGGTTTGATGATCAATATTGTGGGTTACTTGTGTATAGAAAAGTGCAAGGCGAGAAATGAGTTGCGCCGTGGTGCTACTGAATATCAGCATAATGTTTGATCGCGAGCCTCCTGAGTAATGTGTAAGCTTTTCGTCCCCAGTCACTCAATACTGAGGTTTGTGTTAAGGACTTCCGTTCTACCTATGAATCACTTGTGAGACGATGCCAGCTTGGCAAAATCTGATCGATGCCTTGAAATTTGAGAATTTACAGTGGGCGGTAGGTATCTACTCGTGGAAGACACCGGACACAAGCGCACTAGGGTGCATCGAGCTCAATAGGTAGTCGCCTTTCATGAAATTACTGATGCCGCTTCGGGACAGCAAATGAGCAACTGGCTGATAATTGCTCAAATGCCTTGAATCTTGCAATGTATCTCGCTCATTTGATTAGTACGGCTTGAA
>JAKTSS010000435.1:0-10392 GCA_030580355.1 Debaryomycetaceae sp. yHKB357
AAGGAAATTCATCGTGTGGTAATGTATAGGGTCGCCCCATTTTGTGAGCGACTACTGCACCTTTATACCTGCTTCCTCCCAAGAACTGACCATTTTTGAGTAACGTGCGGCTCCTGTGACATCAGCTGATGGACGCAAGTGCTCGGGCTCGCAGACTTTCGCGAGACGTCAGGATAGCGCTAATTCGCCGCTCTAGTTCACGAGTTTCATCCTGATCAATGATTGAACTGTACTTTGTCCTAGTATTAACGACCAACGACGGCGTAACTTGGAGAGCCCGAAGAAGCTGGAACTAGACTGGCCGGTAAAAACTCACAAAAAGGTTTTCTGTGTACGTACTTTGCATGTCCGATTCGGCCATACTTCTCAAGACCAAGGTATTCCTCCTGACCAATGACATCGTGTTACAGTGACCTACTAATCAAGTACTCTGCGCCATCTACATCTCGGCCGACTGTCCAGACACAATCGGATTCTCGTGCCGGGCGGGAACTTTACGCACCTGCCGCATCCGTCTCTCAACTCGCACTTCATTCCTTTGGCATACTGGACATTCGACTCGTCATAGTGCGCCTGTGACCCTGCGGCATTGACAATCCACATCACGCGCATAACACACATCAACAAGACATAATTCATTTCGAATTCAGAATGAGCTAGTGTGATGTATTTCTCTGGCCAATATTTGGAAAACAACTTCCCTTTTATACTAAATCTTCCCAAGGTAATCTCATGATCAGTAACGTGCTGACTTACATGTCACATCAGATGACGTATGCAAACGCTTGGTGTCGCAAGTTTGATTGGCGCTGCCAAAAGTATAAGATGCGCGTTCCAACTAGTCGTTCATTTAAGGTCTTGCACCAAGTTTTCATCGCATTGCAAGCTAACGGCTCAAAAGGATGTCCGTGAATTCGTTCACGAGTAGTGGGTTCCGCCACTAAAATTTAAGCACATGATGCCCCTCGCTCAGTTGAAATACCAAGGCAACGCACAAGTCGCATGATCCATATTTGAAGGTAAACAATGCCAGTAGCCACTTGTGTAAAGCTCGTGACGCAATGTCAGTACAATAGTAGTGCAGCGCATGATCAGAGGAATCATCCTGTTACCATAGAAATAGGCGCAAGAGGTCAGTCAAAGTATCAAATTTCTAGCATTGCGCCGCATAACAACTCCAGCCTTGTTACACATTCATGACGCGAATGTCGCTGTTCGATCGACACCAGCAATCATCATAGTCGTTCTCAATCTGGATAAGGGCATCGATACTCGCTTCCCTAAAGATCGCGGATACTTGCCGCTTGATGTATGCCCCGTTCTCGCCGCGATGGATTTGCACGTGCACGTACCCATACACCAGCGAGCTAGAGTCGGGCCAGAACCGGGGGGTGGCAAAGGACTTGATGCCGCTCACCTGCGAGAGTTTGAGCAATGCCGAACGCACCTTCTCCTCCTTGTCGTTGCTCATGGAGAGCAAGAGGGTGGCCGCCGTAGACTTTACGAGCGGCACCGCCGACAAGAAGATGAGGACAGCAATGATGATGGACGCGACGGGATCGAATCCGTCCCAGTGGAAAAACTTGGTCAAGAGCGTCAGCACCACCACCCCGACCGACCCGAGGGTGTCGGCAAGAATGTGGAGAAAGATGCCCTTCATGTTTTCGTTCATGCCGTCTTCGCAGTCATTGCCAGACCCGTGAGAATGGGAGTGGGAGTGTGAGTGACTGTGGCCGTGCGAATGGCCCTCGTGACCATGGTTGAACGCGAATATGCCCACGAGGTTGACCAAGAGGCCAAGCACCGAAATGACAATGAGTTCGCCCGTCTTTTGCAACCCCACGGGGTTCCAGAGTCGGCCAAAGGCTTCAAAGATGATGGACCCGCTGATCCCAATCAAGAGGGTCCCGTTGGTGAACCCGGCAAGGATCTCAAAGCTGCGCAAGCCAAAGGGGAACTTGCCACTGGGGTCGATCGGCCGCTTGGAAAGCATTCCTGCCACAAGACCAAGTGCCAACAGCATGCAGTCGAGCGCCATGTGGAGCGAGTCCGAAAGAAGACCGAGCGACTTTGACCGGAACGAGTAGAGAAGCTGCACAAACATAAAGCTGGTGTTGAGGAGGAGAAAGTTGAAGATGGCGCGGGTGTCGCTGTGCAGCATCAAGCTTTGGATGATGGCAGAGGCGCTGTCGGGCAGATTTATGGGCTCATGATCCAGGATTTCCTCGTCTGCCACCAGATTCAACTGAGGCTGAGCTTTTATCAGCCATGGCAATAATAGGTTAACAAACACGTCAAAAGCGCTCTGGCTCGTCACCAAGTAGCTTAGCACGGTAGATAATGCCGAGAGCATTGCACTAGACACTGTTGGTTTCAAAAACACGGCCGAGGGCGCCGATATGAGAACAATCGTTACGGCCACAAGGTACACTATTGTGCGAACAATAAGACCCAAAAGAGTCGGGCCCGCACAAAAGGATACGACTACCACGGCAGAGTAGAGGGCGACGGCGTACGTAAATCTGCGGTGGACCAGTGCGAGGGCCCTGGACCACAGGCATTGGAGCGGACGCAACATGAGGGTGCCGAGGGCCGCAGCAACGTATCCTGTTGCCACTGCCACCACGGCGTGCGGACTGCGGGAAACAGAGTATGTGGTGAAGATATCGATGGCCGCCGCCAAAGGCGTATACAAATTGAGAGGGTTCAAGTAGAAGGCAAACATGAGCATACACACTCTTGACGGTGTGAGCACCAAGCAAGATGATATGCAGAGCAACGTTTGGCCGATAAGCACCACCAGAGAAAATACAGATTGCCTCGAAGAGGACGCGAATGTAGACTTGCCGTCAACACGGTCCAGCAAGGCGGTAGCTACTGCCCAGGGCAAGACACTAAGGAGTAAGGCCGCGTGGAAGCGAGCAATAGTGGCGGCGACGGGGGAACGAATGTCCAGGACACTATGGGAAATCGTCATTGAGGCCAGAATAGTAGCTAGCGTGAGGGAGACCAAGGTGATTAGGGAGGGAACGATGGTAGAGGTGAAGGGCGGGACGGTTCGTTTTGGCATGAGTCTCAGTGAATGGACGATAGGAGTGGGTATGGGTAGTTGATGGGAGTGGTCGCTGTGAGAATGGGAGTGGTCGTTGTGGGAGTGGTCGTTATGAGAATGATCTTGATGGGAGTGATCTTGATGGGAGTGATCATGGTGAAAATGGTCTTGGTGGTCTTGGTGAGAGTGATCTTGGTGGGAGTGATCTTGGTGGGAGTGATTTTGGTGAGAGTGATCTTGATGGGAGTGATCTTGATGGGAGTGGTCTTGATGTTGACGAGTATAATCATGGCGAGTATGATCATTGTGAGAATGGCTGTGATTATCATGAGAAATGTGACTTTCATGAGAATTGTGATGCGCCAGATGGGAATGGTTATTTACCTCATGCGAAGTGTGATGCGCCAGATGGGAGTGGTCATTTCCCTCATGAGCGTGATCCTGGTGCAAAGGACCATGACTGTGCTGCCCTTTCAGAGAAGCACTTGCAGTGAATGGATTGTAGACCGCATGACTTCGTGAGTGCTCCAAAGACGGTGCGACATTCTCATTCAAGTCAGAGCTCTGCGAGTATTGCGACATCTCTCAGCTGTTCGCCCCAACTTTCCGCTTTCTCGCTTCAAAGTCAGCTTCTTCACCTATAGACGGAAACGCGCAATTCTAAAAAAAACGACGCCCAACGCTGTCATCTGGTTATATGCAGGCAAACCATAATATGCTAACAATTGCATCTGTTTCGCTAGACCCTTGACGCCTTGGTGCCACCACTGGTAGTAATAATCTCTTTTATTAATAAATGAATATGTATATATCTACAGCGTGACGCGCACACTACTGCACCACAAAGTCCTCCACGTCGAACCGGTCGGACGAGATCCCCATCCGTCCAATGTACTCGTTGGCGTCCGCGCGCATCTTTTCCGCGGTCTGGTTCAGCCACTTGAACTCCTGCCGCATGATCTCCACCACCCCGTCCACCGCCAGCAACGCCTCGCGCGCGTTCAAGAACGCCAACCGCGTGCGCCGCGCCAAAAAGTCGATCGGCGTCTGCGTGTACTCGTACTTTAGCGAGTACTTGAGCTCCGCAATCGTGAATGGCTCGTCAAACGACGAATACAGCAAGTTGTTCGCGGTCGACGCCGATGTCTGCGACGGCTTGAACGTGCGTTCCGCCGCCAACGTGATGGGCAACTTGTTAAAGTCCAGCTCCAGGTACAAGTCGAGAATCAAGCTCGAGCGCGACCCATAGTTGTGCGAAAGGTGCTTTGCCAACTTTAAGGGGATATGGTACTCGTGGATCAAGCGGGCCGAGTAGTTTTTGGAGTAGTCGCTGCCGCCGATCAACACAAGCTCGTTGGTCAAGCAGCGCGTTGCCGAGAGGGACGGGAACGTCTTGAGAACGGTGTCGACCGTTTCCTCGGCCATTTCGCGGTACGTTGTCCATTTGCCGCCGGAAATGGTAATGAGTTTGGAGGGCGACACCGTGATCAAGTGCGACCTTACGAGGCCCTGGGTGCCCAGGTCCTGCGCGTCCTTGCCCTTGGGCAATTTGGACGGGTCGCGCACGAGGGGACGCACGCCCAGCCACGCGCTGAGCACGTCTTCGCGCTTGACGGGGAACACAATGTACTTTTGCATTTCGTGCAAGATGTCCTGGATCTCCTCCTCAGTAGGGGCAGGGTTCGACGGCACCTTTTTGAGCGGGGTGTCGGTGGTGCCCGCCAAGACCTTGCCCTGCCACGGCAAGAAGAACATGACACGTCCGTCGCTGGTCGCGGGATCGAGCAAGCCAATGTCGCGAGGACAGTAGTATTCGGGCAACACCACGTGCACTCCCGAGGAGGGCACCACCATGCGGGGCGGCTGCGGCGTTTTCGGGGGCAATCCCTCGGGGTCCTCGTCCATCTCCAAGAGCTTGTCGGCAAAGGGGCCCGTAGCATTGACGATGGCAGTTCCGTTAATAGTGTAGGAGTTGCCCGTGTCGCTATCGGTGGCGACTACCCCAGTCAATTGGCCCTGTTCATCCTTGAGCAACTGGTCTACCGAGAAATAGTTGAGGCACGTGGCGCCATTCTCGATGGCGGTAGTGATCAAGGAAATATTCATGCGCGAATCGTTAAACAGGCCGTCGTGGTAGATGCACGATGCCTTCAAGTTGGTGTCGTCCATCATGGGGGCGAACGCGGCGGTCCGCTCGCGCGAGAACACGGTGGACGAGCGCAAGTTCTGGTGGCCGGCGAACCAGTCGTACATCTTGCAGCCCATGAAAAAGTAGGGCACTTGCCACCACTTGTAGACGGGGATCATGATGGGCAACACGGTACACAAGTGCGGCGCGGTGCGCATCATGTTGCCGCGCTCGTTCAAGGCCTCAATCACCAAATCGAGCTGCGCCTTGCTCAATTGGAAGATGGCTTTTTCGAGGTAGCGCACTCCGCCGTGGGCCATCTTGGTTGACTTTGAGGACGTGCCCGCGGCGAAATCGACCTTTTCGAGCAAGCAGACGGAAAGGCCTCTGGTGGCGGCGTCGAGGGCGGTGCCGGCGCCGGTAGCGCCGCCTCCCACGATGATAACATCAAACTTCTTGTCCAATGTCTTGATAAGGTCCTGGCGCGACGGCGGGGGCGGGGCCGTGGACTTGACCAAAGGTTTGTACGAGTCCTGGAAATGGGACTTTAGCGGGGGGCGAATAAAGTCGAGGTAGAGGATGGACGCTCCCGAGAGAGCGGCCACCGCACCTGCGACCTTGAAGGAGGTCGACTTGAGGAAGCGGGACATGGATTGTTAGGGGTAGCAAGCGATCAAGTCAGTTTGTTCATAAAGCAGAAGCGGAGAAAAAAAAATGGCACGGCCTCGTGGTAGGGGAAAAAAGCGGAGTCAGATTGCGATTTAAGAGGCGATGGAGTAACGGGAGGGAGATGCGATGAATGCCGCGCAAAACCCGGGAGCAAATATTATTTAGCAATGCGAGAAATCCCGAAGTCCGAGTCAGTGGTGTGCCGCGGGTATCTCTGCGGGGTGGTGGCAACAATCGATCGCCAATATTGTAAGTGGGCAGTGTTACTGTGCAGGGCTAGTAGTGCGAATTGGCGCGATAAAGTCGGGCCACGTTAGCCACGATGGCCACGTGGTGCAGCGGTGCCGTCAATTGGCGGGCTTGCGCGACGAACACTTCGCGTAAATATTTCTTCTGCCACCTGCATATGGAGAATTTGTGGCGGCAGATAATTTGTCCGTGAAGGAGCACGGTGCAGCCAGCGATCATTTACGAAGGATCGGGAAATCCCGGGATATGCAAGGACTCGTGAATGCCCGTGATCTGCACGAACTCGTGAATAGGAGTGGTTTGTGAATATGGCTGGTGTGTGAATAGGAGTGGCACATAGGTTATGAGGGAAGTGGTTGGGTAATATGTATAGTCAGGGCTAGAATGTTAGGCTGGGATGTTAGGTGTAGCTGGAATGCTAGGGTTGATAAGAACAATCAGAATAAGTGGTGGAGCTGGCTATATAGCAAGTGTGGCCGAGCAACTGAACAGTAAGTGTGACTGGAAGGTCTGGGCTGGTCAGCGAGAACAGTGCGGCTGGAGGGAGACGGTGGGAGTGTGAACGGTCGCCTGGAAAGCTGCATCGGTCACATCCGCTGCCTTGTTATGTCACGCTCATCTGTCACACATATCAGCAGCTCATCACTGCCAATGCAGGAGAAGTTGTTTAAGTTGCTACCCATTTGTTGTGGATACGCGTCTGATGGCTGCAAAAACCTGCTCGTCCCTATTTATACTCCGATAACCTATATGCAGGTACAAATGATACCCGTCGCGTACTGCACACAACTCACATGCTTAGTAAGCATATACTCACCTTGACACTGAAACGATTGTACCCCACTGACTTTGGTATAGTTACAATGGACGACTTGGATCTCGTTACGCAATTCAAGGCAATATCTGGCATTGAGTCCGATGAACACGATACGAAAATCACCGCGCTTCTTTCCAAGAGCGACAACAACCTCAATAACGCATTATCCACCTACTTTGATTCCCAGTTCGATACCCTTGTGGCGGCACCGCCCCGCGAGAACCTACATGTGGACCCTCAATCCCGTCCCAGAAGCATACACTCCCAATTCATGCTCGAAAGCATGGTTCCGCGTCTTGAACGGGCCCCTACTATTCCCGATTCCTGGCGCATAGACTTGGCCAAGGCAAGGGCAAGCGCGCGCGATAAGCGTCCTGACCAGAAACAGCCACTTCCGTCGTTTTTATTGTGGTTTTTGGTGATCCCGCAGCGGCTATGCCATCTATTGTTTGCTGTCTTACGCTACTTTAGCGGCATAGATTTGGTCTCTGACTTTTCGCGGACTGAATTCGATCCTTCAAAGTATCGCCCACAGGGCTTGATGCATAAATTAGCCCAGTATTTCGTAACGCAACTGGGAAATGAAAGTCAAGTGTTGCATAATCGTCAGGAAAAAAGTGTTGAGGGTAGCTCTATGGTCAACCGACATGGCTCTAATCCCTCTTCCCTGACATCACCAGGTCTGACACCTACTCAGACTCAGATATCTAGTCTAGACCTGGCTACTTCGACCCTGATATCCACTACAGGTCTGACAACCAAAGATCTGACATCTACTCACGAGACATGTGAAGTTGGTGAGTCCACTTGCGATCGTGATACCCCTTTTGAAAAACAGTCAGACACTCTGTCTCTTGAAAAAACACAACTTTCGACCGATCTTGATTTGCGAGACGTGCCCACACTTTGCGACTATAACATTGACAACACCGACTTTAACGCGCAGCACCTCTATGCACAGCAAAACTACAGCTGGCTCCTTATTGTCCTCACGCAGGGAGGCGATGCCGCCACCGCCTTTCTCGCACAGACCCTTTGTCATCCCGCGTTCCATGCCACCTTCAATAAGCGGACCGGAACACACGCGGATACCCGCATCTATGCCGCAGACCCGGAAAGCGACCCGCAGGCATGGGCAGTGGCGCGTGCGTACAACGCCAAGCGGTTCCCGTGCGTCGTGCTCGCGGCCAACATCTCGCCCGTACCACACGAGATCCTGTCGTCTATGCTGATAGTCAAGAAAATCATTTTGCCGCAGGCACTAGACCCGCAGGTTGCGGATATGGGGCCCGTGGTCAAGGCCATGCTCTCATCCATCGGCCAATCGGCGTTAACCAAGTATTCTCCGCAGCTTGTGGCCGCTATAGCCGATAAGCGCGAAAACGACTTTTCGCGCTTGATCAAGCAGCAGCAGGACGATGCATACGTCCAGTCGCTCGTCCAGGACCGGATCAAGCGCGAGACACGGCAGTTTGAACGTGATCGTCTGAGGTTTCTCGCGCATATGGCCGCGCTAAACTGGTCACCATCGCGTAGCAGTGACAGCCCATTGCGCATTGCCGTGAAATTGCCGTCGTCCGCACGGCATATCTTGCATGTGCCGCCCACGGCGACGGTCAACGAATTCTACTTTTTGGTGGAACTTGAGATTTATCGCCGAGAAAATGCGGTGCTGCCGCCTGATCCCACCGACAACCAACCCAGCACCATCAGCGTGGAAACGTACTATGAAAAACAAAAGTGCCGCTTTGAGCTAGTGCAGCCATACCCCAAAAAGGTGGTGACGATATCGCACGAGGCAATATCGACGGTCCCTGAACTCGCATCCGGAGCCAATCTTCTCGTGGAGATGGCAGACTTGGAGTCCGACACTGAGTAGTCTCTAGGCACAAACAGTATTAGTAAGTAACCGTCTCTCGTCCACTCGGCCGCCGGAATACACGTAGTGTGATGCTTATTCTTGCAGCCAAAATTCACCAATCACGTGACATGACTTTATCGCGAAGAGATGTCCTGCATATAAACTACTTTACGCCCCGAAAGTATAATCTGATCGAGCCCCACGGCAGTCCTACAGTGACAGTCCCAGTGCTGCTACTATTTATCCGAACAGATGACGACGCGCCAGTCGCGGCTAGAGGCCGAGAAGCTCAGTATCATCAACAAGCTGCGGTCCCGCGAACGCAGCAGTCTGCCCCTGCTTGGTCTCTACCACAGCCGTTCTCCCCTGACCAACCCCGTGGACGAGTTCGATATCAACGCCGACCTCAAGTGGTCCATCATCAACCACGATCCGCTGGAGCGCTTGGACCCTCAGGACGGCCTCCCCAGGTCTGAGGAAATCTGGGAAAACGAGGCTAGTGAGGAGGAGCAGATTAGCGACGACGATGCCGGCGAGAAGTTCAAGTACGACGATACCGGTAACATCTTGCCCAACTATGCGTGCCACGACGAGCAGATGGATAAGGTCTCTTCAATCTTGGAAAACTCGAATCTCAACGATACCGATGTCGTCAAGAAATTGGAAACCCTAATCGCCAGCGAACGCGCATTTGCAAATGCCCAGAAAATCGGCTCAGAGATTGATCAGGCCGCATTGGCTAAGCTAAGTGACGAGAAGCAGAAACTCACAGGATCAGACACGCTAGATCTAAATACGCTAGACCAGGACCAGGAACTGCGGCGCCAAAAGTTGGAGGAGTACCTGGCATACCGCCGCCAGGTGTTGCAGGAAAACGCCGATAGGCTCATTTCAAAGCAAAAGGCCTCTGCTGCCGATCCAGACGCGTCCAAGGACTTTATGGTGCCATACACCTCGGCAGTGGAAGACAAGTTGGACTCGGAGTTTGCCCTGTGTCTCAACGAGACGATCCAGGAGGGCGAAATCGATAGCAACAAGCAGCACTCGCGGGTCATCCAGACCATTACCCGTGGCAACTTTTTCAAGCTCCTTGATCCTAGCGTCAAGCCCAAAATGTTTTTGGTGTGCATGGACTTTTCCCCAGAATCCATCTTCGCATTGGAATGGTGCTTGGGCACCGTTCTCGTGGACGGCCTGGTGCTTTTCCTCGTGTGCGTGGTGGAAGACAATGACAACAATCATCATTTCAAGGGCTCCATGAACGAAACTAGTCGCGAAAACTACCGACTAGACATGCTAAACCGCGCAAAGACTCAGGTCCTCAACCTCGTCAAGCTTACAAAGTTGCAGATCCACATTGTGATTGAGATCGTGCACCATCCTATCCCACGCCACCTCATTTCGGAACTCATTGAGAATTTGCAGCCGACTCTTGTGGTAGTGGGCTCGCGCGGCCAGAGCGCTATCAAAGGCGTGTTGCTTGGATCGCTATCGAATTACCTCGTGACAAAATCGTCTGTGCCCGTGATGGTGGTCCGCGAAAAGTTGAAAAAGATCAACCGCTTCAAACTGGGGTCTCTGGTGTTTTCCAACAATATCAAGCCATTGACATTGTC
>JAKTSS010000436.1:0-10385 GCA_030580355.1 Debaryomycetaceae sp. yHKB357
CAAGGTGGGCATTTGATAATAGACTGACTGTTGAGATCTAGTCAAATCATGTCTTGAGGTCTCTGTTCCCGATGGAAAGAATTAGACGTGCAATGACTTCTCCGTTATGCAATGCTTCAAAGATGTTAGTGAATGCTTGACTCACTTTCGCCGACAAGAAGGATTCTGTGAGGATTCCATCACTAGTCTCACCAAAGTATCAATGCAAGTGAAACGATACCTTGGCATTGTATGTGGTGTCTTCCTACTGAAAAGTGCCAATCGTGAGTGCAAAATCGAGTAATAGCTCATTGACCGATTCAAACGGTACCTGATTTGACGCTGATTGCCAATAGGAGAGTAACGTGCTTATTCGTATTGACACAGAGGCCTGTTATGGAATTTTGAGCGAGGAATGCTACGCTTTGCGCGAGCGACATCACCCTCTTCCTGCTGAAATATGATCCTCGAGTGGGTTAACGGCTGCGTTACGATCAGTCGAGTATGGGCATCTGATAAAGACTTCACCAGTGGATGATTTAGCTTTGCTTTTGAAGCTCCCGCAACTCTACCTGCTGTGCTGAATGTGCGTTTTCTCTTGATGGTTACATGTTCATACCGGACTGCTCAACAATAAGTCCTATCCAGATAAAGTGATGACATAACATACAGGAGCCTGAACACTTCTACTTGCACACATTGCGGATGTAATTTGCGATCGCATCCCGCGTCAATCGGTCCCTCAGCATATGACGTCTCTTTAAAAACCTGAATTCCACCTTCAGTTTTGAAGCAAGCTTTTGATAAAGGTATTTCATGAATGCCTAAGAAGCTCGAAAACGGCTTCGTTGGTCAATCGTCGCATTAATACTCGTGGTTGAGCCGCTATGATGTCTTCAATAGGAGATATGTATGATCCGTATCAAGTAATTCGGACGGTCGTGTAACCCGGAATGTAGGCCCTAACCGCAATACATTATAATTGACAAAAGTTAGAAAAATGAGAGTCGTGCATAGACTAATATTTAACTCGGACAGAATTCTTCAATATTGCACTCTGGATGTTTGTTTGAGGTTATCACGTGACGTCGATGTGAATCGATCGATGACTAAGCATTAGCGGCCACTTGACCCCGCATTTTGAAAGGCATCGAGTAGAATACAAGCCTCGCTCTGCTATCACGTCTAGAGAAGTGCTCTTTAAAGTGTATATGCTCGCCTCGAAAGACCCATATATCAGTAAGGCACGGAGAAATGTCGTACCTCTATCATTTGCATGCGCTTCCCAGCCGCACTGCCGGATCCGCTTGCAGATGGGAATTTGTCTTCATCACCATGTGAAAGTTGCATCTGAATTCGTTGCATGAAATTATCTTTCCTCATGCGGTCAGTCATATGCACGGGAAGCACCTCTCGAAACGATCCTGAAGGTGCATGTCCTCGAAATGATTTAGTGCTTGCTAGCAGACTCTCTCGAACATCTCTGCACAGGTTTATCGTATACTCTTGAAGGTGGCTGACTAGTGGTAGCAATTCTTGAGAAGCAACCCAAGCATCTCCTAGGACCCAAGATTATCTTCCCACTTTGTACTCTTTGAATAATGGCGGAAACTAAAGCGAATGGCAATGCCGAAACTATACCGGATGGTGACGCTGAGACTACACCGGATTGCGACGCTAAACCTGCAGCGGATAACAAGGCTGAGACCATACCGAAAGGCGATGCTAGAGATAAATCAAATGGTGGCGCTGGGACAACACCGGATGGAGATGCTGAGAATGAACCAAGTGGTGATGCTGAGACTACACCGGATGGCGATGCTGAGACTAAACCAAATGGCGATGCTGAGACGAAACTGGAGAGCGGTACTGATATTACCTACATCTTCATGACCCGCTTCGTCAAAGAAGTTTTCGATGATGCAGAGTTTGAGAAGAAAGGCAAGATGAACGCAAAGTGTGTTGAATGGGAAGCGATTGATAAACTGAGATTTTTGCTCGACAAGAACTTGCACTTTATGATACATGTGCAAACAGAATACCCCGAAGAGTACACGTTGCGGCCTCCTTCAGACCTGTCGCCAGCGATCATACAGGAGTATGACGCTTGGTCCAAGTATCTTGCCGACTACTTTTTGATAAGAGATGGTATTCTCTGCCGCAAAATAAACAATAGATGTTGCTGCGGTATTCTTCTGGACTTTGCTGCACTAAAGTATATTGCCGATGCCGACAAAGAATCAGGGTTCGGTTCCAGGAGTGCCACGTTCGAGATTTTAAGAGGTATTTTTTATGGCATCCAGAAAGGGCACGTCAACTGGTACTTTGATAATGTTGGCTCGTGGTTACAAAAGCAAGTGCCCCCCGTGAGAGGTGCAGAAGCCTATGCTAAAGATCCCAGGCCTCTAGATGAAAGAATCCTACCTATACCCAAAGGTCTCGGTGCATGGCGCACGCCTTCCGAAGGCTCCCACTTGATGAAAGGTCTCAAAAAATACTGGCTCAAGAAACTGCGTGATTTGTATCCGTTCCAAAAATACATCTTCAAAAAGACCAATAAGAACGGAAAATTCTTTGAGATTACCCCTGAGGTAGCATTGAAGGTGTTGATCGATGCACATCATGCCGCTGAAGAGAATTCCGTACTGTCAGTCTATAAGAGAGTTCGCCAAAAGTCTCGTGGTATCAAATTGCATCATGTGGAAATCTACTTTGAATTGTTGAATATTACTGCGGAAGGGACTCTGACATACGGTGAATATGCTCCTTTCGTGTACAATGACCAAGTACCTGGAAATGCTTTTACCCCTCTTGATTATGTCACTAAGCCTATTGTGGAATCTGCTTTGGGCGCTGATCGCTGTATTTCTTGTGTTACCGACAAGAACTCTGCACCCGTTGCCGATAAGAATCCTACATCTGTTGCCGATGACCCTCATCCTGTTGAAGAGAGCAAACCAATTCTTGAATATGTTGAGGTCGAAAGTTCAGCAGGCTCCAACACTTTGGCCAACGTAGAAGAAATAATGCCCGTCAGTGAGTCGTCGAATGAATGTCGCAAGATACAGTGTGGCACAGTCATAAAGACAGATCCCACGTCAGATCGGCTTGTCTATGAGCATCCAGAAACTGATTCCTGTTTGAAAAATGTCAACCCGACTGGGCCCGTCATTGGCGATGCGTCCTCATCGAAATGTGCCCTTAAAAACCGCAGTCCGGCTTGGCGCTTTTTCAAAACGTTACTCACAGTTCTCGATAAGCATAATACGGTTTCAAAAAATTGGCAGACACACTTTTGCCAGGACACGGCGCCAGGTAAGTGGCGGATCACTCCAAAATTAGCTGCAATGTATCATCTCGAAGGTGCCTTTCCCAGGTGGCCAAAAGATCATGCCGTGTCTCCAGATCCACACGGCCAGACATCAACTCCAGATGTAGCTTATAGACGGAGAGACTTGCTATTGGCGAAAATCAAGTCAATCAGTCCCTTCAGGTTGAGGCGCATAATGCGAGAAGTGGTGAAGGACGGAAACGAATTGATATAGAATATATGTACGTGTTATGGCGAGTAACGCCGCCATTCGAGGAGCTGTGATATCTCGAGCTTATTAAACATCGCACTTATTGCCTTACCCTGTAAACCATGGTGCAAATGGCGAGCCCATTACTTGGGTGATTGTCCACTACTTTTCAGAAAGTGGATTTTTCAGCTTACGCAACTGGTCTATGGCTACACGAAAATGGCACTTTTGAAAGCAAGACCCATCGGGTCGGCGTGTCGGAGTGCTTGGCGGTACAAGACCTCAAAGTCTCTTCCAGAGTTGCCCAGTGAAAAGCATGGTCCGAAGAACGGTCTCAATGGCCCGGGAGATCCTGCAATATCGAAGCCATCACTGCTCCTGCTGCCGCCACCGCTGACGACGGCCGCTTCGGCCCCGGCCCCAATGAATGACCTGACAATCAAGCCCTTCCTCAAGCTGGACGTGAAACCATACTTGCCCCGAACGCAGCATCCCCGCTTATCGTACGAGTATCCTGGCCTCCCCAATCGTGACGAGTACAGCGAGGAGACTAGGCGCATCAAAACGGTCTCTCGATGGTCTCGGCATATACCGAAAGTTATCGCCGGTCTCGTGGCTATTTGGGGAGCCTACTCCATCAAAGTATGGGTGTTCCCCGACGAAGAAGCTGCCGAGAGCCACGATTTGCTTTCGCCACGACAATTCCATCCCTTTATCGTTAGTCACAAACTACAAATTGACGACGACCACTGGTTGATTGAGCTAGTGCCCAAGTATCGGCACTGGCAGTACAGCTATGCGCTGGACTATACCAAAAAGCTGATATGGAACGGAGACCGCATCTGGCTGGTGGAGGTGAAGCAGCCCGACATCATGGTGTCGAGGCGTTATACGCCATTGCCGCTTTACTTTCAGAAATCTGAGTACACGCGGTCGGGCGAGCGCGAACCCCTTTTGCGCGTCATTGACAATGATCGCGAAGACTGCGATAAAAATGGTGCAATGTGTTTGTACGTGAAGCGGTATCATGACGGCGAAGTGTCGCGGTACCTCACCGATAAGACGGTTGGCGACGAGGTAGAGCTCCGAGGACCGAATGTCGAGTATCGCTTCCCCTTCCACCCGCTCCATCCTCTATACCTGCGCCCGATCTTCCGCGACTTGCCGTCCAAGGTCGAATCCGAGCAATTTCGCGGATCGCTTGAGCGTCAGCATAACCTTTCGCCATACCACAATCTCAATTTCTTCGCGGCGGGCACGGGCATTGCGCCGGCGTTGCAAGTCCTCTTGTCGCGTAATCCCTATCGCGGCCACATTTACCTCCATTATTCGGCAAAGACCGACCTGGAGTTGGGCCCGATACGCCGGCTATTGTTCTTTTTGACCAAGCTAGACCGTATCACTTTTTATCCACACTATGATGGTGTTGCACCACTACGGAATAACGATATCGACGCGCCAGTGGCGCTGTCGCACTCTATGCGCCTAGCGGGAGCACCGACAAAACTGAGCTTGAAGGAGAGACTAAGTGCTATGGAAGATACTAGCAGCGAGAAGGAACAAGTGCCCGTCACGCGGCTGCCGCGCTACGCCAATGCTCTTGAGCAGGCGCTCGTCACCTCGCAGCAGCCTAAAGCGCCAGCGAGCTTGCTGCTCGTGTGTGGGCCTGACGGATACGTGGCGCATGTGGCTGGGCCTAAACCGAGAGACGTTATTGAACAAGGGCCGGTCGCCGGTCTTTTGGGCCAGCAGAAATGGGATAGCACTAATGTGTATAAACTTTAGATATATATAGAAGATATGCAGGGGGGAGGCCTAGCGTGCTAAACTTCGTCAGAAATGATCCCCAATTTGCGAGCATAGTGATCGAGGATGCGCTGCACGTCGCCATGATCTACACAAGCCAACACCACTCGCTTCAAGAGATCGTGCTTTTCCCAGGTGCACACCTGGGCATCCCACTTTATGATGCTGGTGCCCGCCTCACCACTGCCATCCTCATCATCACCGTCCGGTCCAAAGAGGCCGTCGCACACTTGCATGAGCTTGGCGCGGTTGCCCATCTCGCACAAGCGGCGACAGTAAACGAGCAAGGTATCGAGAAAATGCTGCTTCTCGCCGAGCAATTCGCAGCACAAGAGCCGGTTTTCCAAGTGGCTGAGACTGACGGCATGCTCCAAATTTTCAAAGCCTTCCTTCATGATCATGTTTTTGGAGATTTTCGTCACGTACTTGCCGCGACCGAGGCGGGTTTTGCGAACGATTTCGGCACTGGTTTTCTGTTCGACCATGTCGAGGATGCTGGGTTCGTGAGGAGGTTGGCTGGTGCTGTCCCAGTACTGCAGGCCGAACGCCCACCACAGTTCCGAGATTGTTTGCCACACCTTGAGGTTTTTATTGTAGAGGTAGCCGTTTCCGTTGCTCAAGGTCACGAGCGGGACGCCCAGCAGGGTTACGGCGCACATGGTGATACTGTCCGCCTTGCAGAGACCGTCGTCGCCGCATTTTGCGTGCAATTCTAGCAAGGGACTGATGCAAGTGGTGACTGACGCCTGCATGGTGTGCACGTTCCAAACGTGGAGCTGACCGATTGACAGCACTGCCAATAGCCATTCGTTGACGCACTCGAGGAACAGGAGCGGCGCACCCAACACCAAGGGAGGCAACAATCGCTTCCCCAGGGCGTGCGCGTACACGAGAATCAGGCAGTCGGCGGTGGCAAGGGCCCAAAAGGAGGAGCCCTCCGCTACAAGGTGTATGTGGCGCGGACAGAAATCGAGCCACACTTGGTGGTCGCCCTTGTAGCACGCGATGCGGGTTGGTCGAGTTTCTGTGCCCAGGCCGTTACGCACATCCAAGGTCAAGCCTGAGAGCTGTGTCAGGCTGGGGAGGACGATTGCTTGCCGAATTTTCGGAACCGCCAACCTGACTTTGGCGAAGGTGGTATTGGGATTAGTAACGACCGATCCGATGAAGCGGACAGGTTCAAGGTCGCGCTTGGCTTTCTTGAGGGTGGGCGCCGGATCCTGCAGCGCTCGCAAGCGTTTCTGGTCCTTGGCGAAATCGTCCGGCACCGAGTATGCGGGTTTGTCAAAGTCTAGCGGCAGTAGATGGGGGTCTGCGGGAGGAGCAGGCGCATGCACCGGCGAAGGGGCATCGCTATGATGCAGAATTAGCATGGGCTGTATTCGCTTACGGCCGTTTTTGGTGGTCACATTTTGTTTCAAGGGGGCTTTTTTGGAGATGGGTCCGTTTTTTTTGATGGTGGGGTCTGTGGTTCTTGTGGTGGGGTCGGTGGTTCTTGTGATGGGGTCTGTTGTGGTGGGGTCTGTTGTGGCGGGGTCTATGTTTTTCGTGTTGAGATCTGTGGTTTTCGTGTTAGTATCCGAGGCTTTCGGTTTTGAGGCGACAGATGTTCTACGAGTGGAGGGGCCAGATGTTTTGAGGTCCGTGGGGTCACTTACTTTGAGGTCTGTGGGGTCAGTTATTTTGAGGTCTGTGGGGTCACTGGGTTTAAAGAGGGGAGAAGCGTCAATCTCCATGGGTGTGTGGTCACGAGGGGCCAAATCAGTAGACGGCGGATCGGCGGAGGACTTGTTGCTGATGTTATCCAACAATGCGGAATCCTTTACTGCAAGTAGAGAGTCAACACCGCCATCAACCATTTCCGGGACTATAACCGCGCCCTGGCCATGCGACATCAGTAAACGTTTTTGGGATGCGACGGGTGCGGCCGAGGAGGGCGGGATAGGACCTGAGGCCTGCTGTGGCGAAGGGGCCGCGGCCGGGTCGTGGTCGGCTGATGAGTTGAGGGGCAAGGCGTCCTGCTGCCGAACATACTCTATAGGAACGCACGGTCGGCGCGACAGGGCGGGTAGGTCGGGCTCGTACTTGTAGTCGATCGGCTTGACCGTAGCAAGCCCCAACAGTTTCCATTCGTTGAATAGGTGTGCGGGGGCAACGTGACCGAGCTCGTGAGCGTCAAAAGTGAGGATTGCCAACTTGCCGTCGCGCGAGGCTGCATACAAGGCGGAGGCGTCGAGCAGCCATGCCAACAGGACGATATCCGCCATGGCGGCGTCCTTGAGGACGCACACGGGGTGCTCGCTGCGCGTATTCCACAATGCGAGAACGCGGTCGCGCCCCGCCGTGGCCACGATATTGTGGACTTTGGCGGCGTCTAGTGTTGAAATGGGCAGGGACGCGTACAAGAGCGGCAGGAACGCTATAGCCTCGCACAGCATGTCGTGTCCCACGAGGGAGACGCGATTCTCCCAGCCGAGAGAGCGAGACACGAGCGACACGAGCGGGGCCAGGATTTTGGTGGCGGTAGGGATCGAGACGAGTTCGCCGTCCGGAGACCAGGCGATTTTGCGGTACTGACAGTGTAGGCTGGGCTTGGAGACGTGGCGGGACACGGTGTGGATAAGACGGAAGCAGTATTGCGGCCTGAAGGTGTACTGGTAGATGTTGAGCACCGAGTCATCGGCGTACGAGGCGAGGTAGTGCCCCGTGGGGTCGAAAGCGATGCTGCGGTGCGGGGCGCGGTGGGGCGCCTTTGCCGAGGAGCCGAGGGAGGAAATATCGTGGACGGTACTATTTTCCGTATCGAGGACGCACAAGGTTGAGGTAGCGGTAGCAAAGGCCAATAGACGGCCCTGGGGCGACCAGGACAAATCTAGGATGGGGGCGGAGCAGCAGTGTACGAGGTGGGAGGAGGGAGATTCTGTGTTGTGGGAATAAAGGTTACCGTGGGTGTCGGCCGAGTAGCAAAGGGACGGGACCGTAGGGCTGAAGG
Organism: Debaryomycetaceae sp. yHKB357; assembly: GCA_030580355.1. NCBI lineage: Eukaryota > Fungi > Ascomycota > Pichiomycetes > Serinales > Debaryomycetaceae > Debaryomycetaceae sp. yHKB357. The sequence continues at coordinate 8,299 of JAKTSS010000436.1, forward strand.
CGAGGCATGCGATGGGGTGCGGCGAGGTCAAGACCAAGGTATCACGAGGAGTCGAGTCGGCGGCTAGCGGGAGCGAAAAGAGGGCGATGGAGTTTGAGCCGGCGGAGGCAAGAGTGGTGGCATTGCAGTTGACGGAGATCAGCAGGAGATGACCCGAATGAAGAGTGACGGGCAACTGCACAAGGTGCATCACTGGATAAAGCTGTCAGACGTAGGTGGTACTCGAAAAGTCGGAAAAGAACCGTGTTGCAGCTTATGTAAGGGTGGAATATGTTGACAGAGACGATGATGGCTGAATAATGCCAGAGGTGGGGTTCACGGTATTGCTCGTTGTAGCAGGAGGATACGTGGTCCTCGGGTATAGCAGGACAATGATCGGTAACCCAGTAGTACCGACACAGTATGCGCACTAGCGTTAGTAGCACTTTTCGCAACCAAAAAAGTGGCTGCAAAAATTTAACTTCTTGAGCAATATACGCCGCCAGGACAGAGCTAGTGCCTGGATTTTAGTGGCATACTACTCTCAACAGTCAGCCTAAGAAGGCTAGCTACTTTCACGCACCTCCGAGTCACCATGTGCGCCTGAGGTGCCCCAAAACCCTCTAGCCCTAACCAACCCACCCTTACCTAATCACTTAGTCATCAGCAAAAAACAACTGTCTCACGCTAGGTCATTGCGTTCTACACGAACCCGTCTCAAACAACACATCCAACATGGCGTACACTTCTGATCTGAGCTCGGACTTTGCAGAGTACTGGATTGACCTCTTCCTAGGCATCAAGGGTAACGAGTACTACTGCGACATCGACGAAGAGTACATCCGCGACCGCTTCAATCTCACCGGCCTCCACGCCGAGGTCAACAAGCTCCCGGCGCTCGTCGACATCATCACAGACCACGCCGACATCGAAACCCACCCGCCGGAACACAGAGAAACCTTGGAACACAACGCCCGCATTCTCTACGGCCTAGTCCACGCGCGCTACATTCTCACTCTGCGCGGCCTCAATAAAATGTTTGACAAGTACCGCAGCGGCGACTTTGGCTACTGTCCCCGCGTCCACTGCCACCTCTACCCGCTCTTGCCCATCGGCCTCGACGACCTGCCCCGCGTGGCCCTGGTCAAACTATACTGCAAAAAGTGCGAAGACCTCTTCAACCCCAAATCCAACCGCCACGCCGTCGTGGACGGCGCCTTCTTTGGCACCTCTTTCCCCGCCATGTTTTTCCAGAATTTCGCCCAGGCCATCCCCGTCCACTCCCGCGATACCTACGTTCCCCGCGTCTTTGGCTTCAAATTGCATGAATACTCGAAAACCGATAGGTGGCGTCACTACCAGCGGCAGAAAATGGAGCAGCGCCTCTTGAAAATGGGGTTGGAGGTGGAAAACGTTCCGGGCGGATTCTCGCTGGAGTCGCAGGACCAAATTGAACTAAAGTAGGGTGCAGCTGTTTGGTGTGCGTGTACTTGTCGAGCTGATCAATACCTCAGCCTGCATTATTCTTTTCATGGCACGGCTTTCGCGTTGATTTTACAAGGTACATCTAGTGCTACGCATGGATATTGGTGTGTCAGGTGAGGAAAAGTGCGGCGACGGGCCAGTGAAGATGGATCGTGCACGTCATGTATCATTACTGTCACCCAAGAACTAGCTTAAGCGTAGATTTCGAATTTTCATCCATAATCATAAGTTAATCCATCACGGTAAAGATTAATCCATCACGGTAAAGATTAATCCATGACGGTAAAGATTAATTCATCACGGTAAAGGTTCATCCCTTTGGCAAGGGAAATTGCTATTCTTGTGCGCTAAAAAATGTTTTTTTTCTCGCCAATCATGCGCCATTCTTCTGCTAATTGCTCGCTAATTTCTTGTTTCGCGCCAATCTTTCCCTATTTCTCCGCTATTTGGACGCTAATTTCACGTTTCATCGCAAATTTTACGCAATTTTACGTTCCATCGCAAATTGTACGCTAATTTCACAATCTGATCGGTATTTTATGCTTGATCGCTATTCTCACGCTATTCTTCAGTCTAATCGCTAATCTTCCCCTCGTTTAACGCAGAATAGATCCCGTTACATC
>JAKTSS010000437.1:0-10383 GCA_030580355.1 Debaryomycetaceae sp. yHKB357
CACGCCTCCATCAACGGACCGGACCTGTTGCCGCAAATCTCACCACAGACGCCACCGAAAATGCCCCTACCGTTCTCAATCGATGACAGTATGGCCTTGAACGAACTCGACGTTCTTTTTCTCATAAAGAATTATAAAATTTGCAACTTTTCGCGGCTTTTCCGCACCTACTGGGACACCATGCTGTCAAAATTCCGCCCTCCCAGTAAGCACATCACCAATTTGCTCCTTCAGCATTCTATTGAGGACAAGGACTTTGAATGCGTCCACGACATTTTGTCTACAGCCGCGACTCTAGTGAACAAAGACCTTGTTATTGCGTCCCTCCTTCTCGCTCGCTCGCACTCTTTACAAAAGTTTTCGGAAATGGCCGCTTATTGTCTGCGCCGCCCCGACTTCACCGCTATTTTTTCGCTGCTAATTCCCGAGATTGACCTCAAATACCCAACGTCCCCAAGAAACATTGCGGCTTACTTGCATTTAGCAGTACGGTGTCCCCGGCCACCGCTTGTCATGCGCCAGGTCGTGGGCCCGCTTTTGAACGGTCGCCGCTTTAATAGGGACAAGTTGCGCCAGGCGTTTCACAAGTTGACTAATAGTCCGCGCATGCAGCATGGCTCCATTTTGGCCGAGCTCTTGCGAATGATGGTGTTGCAGCTGCGGATCTTTGACCAGAATCTTGTCGGAGAACTTTTCAATCGGCTCTTGCAATCCTGCTTCCGCAATCAGCAGCCGTGCAAGGTGTCCTTGTGCAGGGGCCCCGCACACCACGACATTCAGCGACTATTGTCGCGATCGGCTCCGTACCAAGTTCATCTATTCCATCGCAGTATACGCGCACTCGGCCAGACGGTGGCAGGTCTCGATGTCCCCGATACCAGCACACTTTTACACAATATGCACCGCCATATTTTTGGCGACGCCTTTGTGTTTTCCAGCGCCTATGCCCGGCAGTACGTGTTTGATCTGTTCGTGGAAGAGCTTGTGCGCGCCATTGCTCGGGCATTTGCAAACGACCTTGGCGCTGGCACCCTCAAAATGCGCGACATTGCCGCAAAAACGCGCCACCAATACCTTCGACTCGAGCAGGAAACAGTCCGGTGTATGGTCCAAAATGAACCGCAGTTGGCGTTTGAATTGATTCGCAAAAACGCAACTTGCCAGGGCCAAATTCTTCACGTCCTAAAGTACCTCATGACCGGCATCTTGGAGTCGAGAGATTTGCCGATCGGTGCCCGTATCGCTACTTTGAAAGTCTTTATTCAAGAATTAAGTTCGTTGGGCTACAAATACGCTATACTGCAAAAGGTCTTGTATCGCATTGTCAATCTTTTGAAAGTCGCAAAGCGGAAAAATACCGCTTTGGACTCCAGGGTGAAATCATGGGCTATCGATTTGCTCGTTGAACATAAGTCCATTGAAAGAGTCGCGCGGATTACTACCTCATCTTTGTCGAGAAAGAGATCAAGTATAGAAGTTTAAGGTTCCTGTCCTTTATGAACGCGCTGCTTTGTGTTTTGTCCTCATTCTTTTGTTCGTAAACTATCCTTTTGTTAGTATGTGTCAGCACGATCCAAAAATATCAAACGTACCCAAACGCGGACTTGTAGCTTCGTGATGCCGCACTTTTTCGCGATTAACTCGCGGTCCTTCCGATTTGGACAAGGTTGGCGGGCGAAAATTTGGTCCAAAAAATCTCTCACCTCAGGAGCCAAAGTAAACCTCTTTTGCTTCCTTGTTTCATCATATTCACCTGATGTTTGCCGATCTTTTGAGTTGTAGTCATGATCTGTCTCCGAAGATTCACACTTCTGAGCCTCTGCTTCTTGAATTCTCTGCCTTAATTCGCTGTACATCTTCTCAATGCGATGGGAAAGGTTATTTCCATAGCCAAGAAGTTCTGCTCCCTACCAAGGTTAGTTTATTTGCAACTTGAAGAATTTTGTCAAAGTTACGTACGTAGATCATTCGCCTCATGGATGATTCGAGACGATCATCTGTCTTATCGCATTTCGGGAACTCCATTTGCAATACAAGTGTCAGCAATCTAGACTTCTCGTGCGCTGCAGCATATTGCTCAGTTTTCTGCTCCAAGTTCAACACAACGCGCATTAGAGCTTCTAATTTTGCAGCTTCGCTCATAGCTAACCTAATTTGTTCGGCCTTCTTCCTGAGAGATATGTTCTCAGAGTTTGCGTCGGGCGATCGACAACTTTTTTTTATATTCACACTGTGCGCGTTGATAAACGCATCAAATAAGCTACAGAAATGTTACAGAACTGAAACTTAATTTTCTTTGCCCCCGTCTGGATGTTTCATGCGAGGCTTCGCAAAAACATCGTGCGTCTCTATACCGAACTTGGAGCAAAGCTCAACATGATAGGCATCGCAGTCGACCTTGGCGGAATTCAGGACTTTCGGTAATTTAGTACGGTTGTAGTTTTGAACTCGAAAAGTCGACTTTCGTTTCGGCAACTGAATTTTCGATTGCGTTTCAGATCTGTCGCCATCCCGGCGTTCACTTTGTATTGCGTCACGATTCTCGAATCCCAAGTTTTCTGCCGGCTTTTGCGTTACACATATTGACTCCTGAACCAGAGACTCCACAATCAGCAAGTACTCGAAGTATGTCTTGAATGATTTGGAACTTCTCTTCCAAAGCTGATATGTTAGTTCTTTGATTCTGGGCTTGCAAAGTCGAGAGAATACATACGGTGGCAGTTGCTCTCGCAATTTTTATATCTCGCAGTCGAAGGGCAGAATGTTTCCCCAACAAATTTCGCGCTATGAAGTAGCTATTTCTACTTCTGAATGTATCTTTGGGCTGCCGAATTTCGCTTTCGCTATAGTTGTTCTTGAGAGTTATAAACGTCAACTCGTTGGGACCTGTTGTGGCAGGGTTTGTTGATAGTATCGGATAAGAAGATAACGACGTGAGTTCTTTGATATTTCTAGGGAGCTCTCTATTGATGACAAGAGGTAGCTGAAATGTCACCTGGCAACAGTTTTTGGAGTCCTCAGTCAGGTTATTCAAAGTCATTTTAACGTATGAGGGTCTACGACAACTATTCGATTCGCCACATAAACTTATTTTTCGCGAGACTGTATTCGTCAGATATAGATGCCTTGGGTAATCATTTGATACTGATCGTACAACCGAGTGTACATGCTTCCCAGGCTCTTCCCGATTAGGATGCTCTCTACATACTCATCACTTTCTTCGTTTGACAAATGGAGCTGTAGCCTGCTTTCCAATAAAACGCTTGTGTTTGGACCGCTCTTGAAACACGGTAAATTTGAGTCCTTCTGCATCAATTCAACTATGTCGATAATTTCTTTGCTTTGCGCCCTGAGGCTGTTAAAGCACTGCTTGCAAAGTGAAACAAAGACTGAGTAAGCGTGACTGCCTGGTCCTCCGAGTAGAGCAACGTACTCTCCAGTAAGTTTGAAGGGTGCGGCCTCAAAACCCATACTTCCCGGGGAATTGGATAAGAGGAATCCAAAGTCAATATGAATAATGTGGCCTTCATTGTCCAACATAATGTTTCCATTATGCCGATCTTTGATCTGCAAGACATAACAAATGATCGAGTATGCTGCTAAGCTTCTAGCAAAGTTCATTTGTGCGCCTTTGAACGCTGCGCTTGACGTGTTCCCATAGATTTTTGAGAAGTAATCCAGCAATGTATATATCTTCTCTTTACCATTTTCGCTTTGCTCCATCGAAGACTCGGTTAAGGACTTTTTAATCAGATGGATAGAAATAGCATTGGAAATAGTCTCAACGAGCCCGGTTTGTGCGCTTGTAATGAGAATTTTCATACGCTTTGTCCACGCGTTTATATTGTCTCGTTTCCAGATGTTGGAAATTATTGTAATGAGTTGACAAGCGAAAGCTTCCTGAGGCAAATCGTCTCCATTTTTCGCGATCACTGAACAAAGATCCCAATTCTTCAAATGACCATACGCACTCGACTTTCGAATACGCCTTTTCTTCGTGTCCCAATCTTCACCAAGTTTAAAATCATTTTCAAGTTTCCTCTCCCCAGCATTAGAAAGAGACCCTTGTAGACTATTCAAGTCGTTGTAATTGAGAGTCTCAAATCGATCTTGAAGTGATATCATGCATTGAATTAGTCTGGCTTTGATAGCCTCGGCTTGTTCAGCTCCAGCCTTGCCATTTTTCTCAAGCTGCTGCAACATGACAGACGCGATACGCATTTGATCTGCAAGATCCTTTGTTGTTTTATCACCTGGCACGCTTTGGTCTGCTAAATTATCTAGTTTGTTTGAAAAAGCAGAAGCATCAGCGTTTTTTTTCGGGAGAGGCTTCAAAGCAGTATTGTCCTTCAGAAAGAAAAAGGGCAAGTCGCTCAAATCACTCTCTTGTTCCGAGGACGGGAACAAGTTCAGCGTGGCTTCGCCCATCTCTGTCACATCCTTTGTTTTCTGGCTCACATTACTCGCGGTATCGAAGCTCACATCGTGTATAGTCGGCTGTACAATTTCCATGCAATCGCTAGCGCCTTCAAGGACTTTGCGGTTTTCCTCGCTAAAGGGATCGAAATCAAACTCATCGCTGAGAAATTCGATCAACAACAAATATGGCACTCTCTCTGCAGAGTTCAAGACACAAGCCTCGTTGACATTCAATTTAAGAATTTTGTGATATCTATTCTTGTTGCTGGTAAATGGTAACAACTGCGGAATATCAATCTCGGAGGGAAGCAAGGTTGAATTGAGAATAGAGAGCTCGGCCCTTAAAGCTGAGAGCCGCGCGGCTTTGGGCACTTGCGACAATCTTAGAGATATGTTCTGGAGAGACATAATAAAATTGGTTTCTTTCTTCGCGTAGTTGACCCTTAGTAATTTCAAAAGCTTCTCTGCTTTTCTGGCGCCATCATCGCAATCATCTTTCAAAGGCTCCTTATAGCTCATGCCCAAGTCACTGGTTGAAAGGGCCAAGGCGGACTCAGAACCAGCGGGGGACAAGTAAGGCCGTTGTGAGACACTCTGGGAGTGATGGAGGTCAGGTAAAGACTGGGAATTTTTGTTGTGCAAGGCCCTAAAGTTCAGTAAACAATCAGGTTGCATATCCTCCAATTTCACTGCCTCGCTCTGGTGACACATTTTGTGGCCTCTCTTCGATTTAATTGTTGAAGTAATCTGAATTTCACTCTCAACGATAGGATCGGCAGAGCTCGAATCTTGAGGGCTGTTGCGTGTAGAGCTTCGGTCAAGAGCTTCGCTTCCGGTCTCATCATCAGTAGCATAAGATTCTGATTCCACTGATAGATTGAAACCACTTTGTTGTTTGGAGTCATCGCATGCGCTATTACTTTCCTGAGTTTCAATGAGGGACCCCAGCGGAACCTTTCCTGCGTGATCCTGCTCGTTGGCCAACGATCCTGGTGTAGATTGTTGATTTTTCATCGTCAAGTTTTTAGTCAAGTTCTTGCGGAAACTAGCAAGCTTGAACACGAAAGACTTCAGCTGCTTTCCTTGTGAAATCAAGACTGGTTTCATGAGATCACTTAGCCACGGCGTTGCGATGGATGATGCTATTGAGGCGCACAAAATCAAGGAAGGTTGAATATTCTCCCTAAAGTCAAGTCTCCTTTGCGCTGTTTCTGAGCCAAATATGATGTCCTGCAACTGGTTGATAAATCTTCTTACCACTTGAAATGAGTACGAGTCAGGATCATTCCTTAATTCGAATACGTGAGCTTGTAAATTCCAGAAAACGATTAGGCTGAAATGGGGAAATTTCGTGCAGTAGTCAACAAGGAAGTCTTCTAGTGCCATAGAGTTCGTTTCATATGCCACTAGCAATTGGACAAACTGAGGGATGAAGAACTCAAGTTCGTCATAAGGAAATCGACGTAACCGTCTAACGACCTCGTGGTGAGCACCAATGTTATCACGATGCCGCTTCAAAAGTTCTAAACAGCTGAATGGTGTTAGACCATGGTCGTTCAAAATATCAAGTAAGGCGCCGTCGTCACCAGAATCCATTTTATGATGGGTCCGCTAAGATGCAAAGATGGGAGAAGGACACCACCGGTTGGCCATTACTGCATTTAGCTGCCCGTATGCAGGATTGATGCTGCCCAAGCAACTGTCAAAAGATTTAGCTAATCACATGATTTCCATGAAGCAATACTCACTGAACGAACGCGTGCAGAACGTTATGCGCCAATAGCAACTTGCATGAATGGAGAGGTGCTTATCGACAGCTCTGGTATGAATGAATTTTTTATTTTTTGAAGTCGATTTAATATGTAGCACTACATACGTGTACGTCTACATACATTCCGCTTATCCTCAAGAGCTCGGGAAAAGAGGTATTGCATCAGTCAACGTTCTCTTCAAGATTTCTGGATTATCACTCAAATTCAACTCAAGTTTCAAGACATATTCAAGTTTGAAGTCATCCACATCTGTAGATTCTGTGGAGGCGAAGTACTGGGGAACAAACTCTTGATTTTTCTCATGCATCTCTTTAGCCTTGCGCCTCTGCTCGTTTTCAACCTTAAATTTCTCCTCTGTCGCAGAATTGTGGTCTCTTCTTCCTAAAGCCTGCACCGTTGGAAGCCACAATCTTCTGGATTCATTTTCAACTTGGTCTTCAATTCGCCTCACGTCTGGAAGAGAAGTTTTCGTGGAGGAGGTGTCGTATAAAATTCCGCATGTTCCCTGGTTTAAATCCTGAATTCTCATTACGTCATTCCACTTTCCAGACACTTTGAATAACTTGGACGCAGTTTTTGTATCGTAAACGAAGCCTTCGATAGCATCATAGGTCCCGCCTATGAGGCCCTTCGTTTTGAACTCGATGTCGGCCTCAAGCCCACTCTTTGGGCACTTGATGAACATGTGGTCGCCTAATTCCATTCTTAGCTTCCCGAACAAAATCCCCCTACAATATACATTTGGCTGGTTCATAATGTAAGTTTCGCCATCTCGATCACCCAAGGTGACCTGTGCAATACCCTCCATGATGGCTGCTGATGAATTGCCAAGAAACTTGGACTGAGGTATCACGACTCCGTCGACCCGTATTTTTGACTCTGGAACGAGATAAAAGTAGGATGATTTGGGGGGATGATGCGAGACCTGTTCGGACACGTAATAAGCGGTGTTATTGCCAGGTAGCTTTTTCCAAGAGCAACAGAAGATTTCCCCTGAAATGGGGTTCAAAGGCTTCTTCACAGCTTTCGGAGCAATATGCCAACTTGCAAGATACCATTTGAGTACGCCAAGAAATCTCTCCACGCTGTCGTCTGTTGCGTTCGCATCGAGTAAGAGGTCAGGTATTTGGAAGAAATTGGTGATTCTTTCAAGCATCGACTTTTTCTCGAGTATGAAGGTTGGAAGCGTTATTTTAGAGAGATCGCACCCTAGACGTAACTGGGAGATTATACCCATCAAAATGGATTGACCTTCATTGTCGAGTTCGTCGATATCGTCGGTATTTTCCGATACAAGATCTGGGCTCTCTCTCGCTGAATTTTCCTCTTCATTACAAGATTTGAGCTTAAGCTTATCAAATGCTGATGTCAACCCGAGAGTCATTCCAGCCTAATTTTCAGGGCTGCGAAAGCAGTCGAGTCCGTTAGATGTGTAAGGGCGGCGAGCAATTCCGACTTGAATTCGCTAAATCCGGGTAAGTTGTAAAATTGGTTCGAACACTTCCACGTAGTCCGCGTAAAAAAAAGCTATTCACAGAAGTACATGAGTAAGACGTATGGCGTTACGCCACCTATCTCTTTGGCGAATCCAACTCCTAAAGAGAATGATTTGAATGACCTTCTTATAAAGGAATTAAAGTCCAAGGGATCTTTCGAATCAGAAGCTGCGACGAAAAAGAGGGTGCAAGTCTTGAGTATTCTTCAACTGCTTGCTGAGGAATTCGTCTATAAAGTCTCTGTCAGCAAAAACATGTCAGAAGGAGCTGCAAAAGATGCTGGTGGAAAAATATTCACTTTCGGCTCCTACAGGCTCGGAGTGTATGGTCCAGGCTCGGATATTGACACTTTGATTGTTGCGCCGCGACATGTGTCGAGGTCGGATTTTTTTGACGTTTTCGCGAAGCTCCTCAAGTCCCGCCCCGAAATTGAGGAATTTACTCCAGTTCCCGATGCTTTCGTGCCAATCATAAAGTTGGAGTTCAACGGCATATCAATTGACTTGATCTTTGCGCGATTGGACATTCCTCGCGTTCCAAGAGATTTGAGCCTCGATGACAAAAATCTCTTGAGGAATTTGGATGAAAAAGATTTGAGAGCCTTGAATGGTACGCGTGTTACCGACGAAATCTTGACATTAGTTCCGAAGCAAACTGTCTTTAAACACGCCCTCAGATGCATAAAAATGTGGGCTCAACAGAGAGGAATCTACGCCAACGTCTTCGGGTTTCCCGGGGGTGTCGCATGGGCAATGATGGTGGCCAGAATCTGTCAGCTATACCCCAACGCTGTCAGTGCTGTTATTGTCGAGAAATTTTTTCAAATATATTCACAATGGAGCTGGCCGCAGCCTGTATTGCTCAAACTGATAGAAGATGGCCCGTTGCAAGTCCGTGTGTGGAACCCAAGAATATATGCTCCTGATCGGCAACATCGTATGCCTGTAATAACTCCTGCTTACCCCTCGATGTGCGCAACACATAACATCACTAGCTCTACGCACCAAGTAATACTCAACGAGCTTAGCAGAGGAATATCTGTGATGAATGGGATTAGGACTGGATCGAAAACTTGGTCTGACTTGATTAAACGGCACGAATTCTTTTACAAATATAAGTCATATCTATGTGTTGTTGCCGCCACGCGCTCCTCTTACGATGAGCATATACAATACAGCGGAATGATTGAAAGCAAGCTTCGCCTACTTGTGCAAAAGTTAGAGTTCATTCCCGGAGTGAAGTTGGCTCATCCATATGTGAAAGACTTCCACCGAGGTTTTTTTTGCACCGAAGATGAGTCTGAAAAGCTAATGTCTGTGTTCGGCACAGTCGGAGAAAAGCGGTACCTTGAAGTGTTGTCATCATACGATTGCCCAGATAGAGATTCGATCAAAGGAGACTTGATTGAGCTCCATTTGACGAAACTATACGTCGGTTTGCAGGTTAATTTACAAACTGCCGGGGAAAAGAAGTTGGACATACAGGTCCCTTGCTCAGACTTTTTCGCAATATGCAAGAGTTGGCCTTCATTCAACGCCGAAAAGCACTATATAATGATCAAAAACGTCAAGCTTCATGACTTGTCTGACGACGTTTACACAGAGTCGGAGGAACGTCCCATTAAGGTCTCGAAAAGGAAGAAAAATTTGAATCAGGAGTGTGCTAAAAGAATCAAACCTGCAGACCCGACAAATCCGCCGTGCGGACTTTAGATCGCATCAAATTTTGCTTCTCGGCACTCAACACCAGTAGTTCCACACTCTTTTGTAGATTGGCATCGATTTGTGTTGTAATCTTCTCCAGGCAATATCTTCCTTCAATGTTTCTGCATCAATCAATCGCCTACCTTTATCCAAGTCAATCTCCTTCAACGGGATGTAGAGCTTCCATGAATGAGTCCAAATTTTGTGACCACCCCAAAAAACAAGCATGACAATAGCGCCCAAAAAATTTTGAAAAAAATTGGTGGCGGCAGGCTTTCCTGCACTACCGACTGGGAAAAGGGCGATCCAAAACTGTAGGCACAATACTAGAGTTAACAAAAGCATCGCATATATCGATCCATAGAAACCCAGAGTTGCGGTGAATGTGAGTTCAGACGTCGAGCGGCCTTGTTTCGCAAGTGCTGCTCTAAATCGTACATGACAGAGACCAATATTGAACCACGAGAAAACGGTAGCGAGACCCGAAACACTCAAAAGCCAAGCGAAGATCTCATCTTGGTCACTGTAAGCTGAAAGAAAGCATAACAATCCACATGTAAGAGAAATGGCAATACCCGCCAAAGGTCTTCCCTTGCGATCGACGTACGCCAACCACCGCGGTCCCAATCCTTGAGCGCCTAATGACTGCACCGTTCTCGAGCTACCGTAAACCGCAGAATTACCAACTGACACGACTGATATCAAGATAACTGCGTTAAAAATCGAGGGAAGAGCAGGTATCAGGGCGTTTCGAATGGCGATCACAAATGGCAGAGCTGAGGAAGGGTGGGGTCCTCCTAACAAATCAGGTGAGTTGAATGGAACCAAAAAGCCAACGATCATGAGTGACAAAATGTAAAACATCATAATCCGCCAAAAAATTTGGCGGATTGCTTTCGGCAACACTTTGTCCGGGCGCACCATTTCAGCACTAGTCAAGCCGACCATCTCGGTCCCTGCAAGCGAATACGATGCTGTAACGAAGGTGGTTGC
>JAKTSS010000438.1:0-10270 GCA_030580355.1 Debaryomycetaceae sp. yHKB357
CATCGCAAATTGTACGCTAATTTCACAATCTGATCGGTATTTTATGCTTGATCGCTATTCTCACGCTATTCTTCAGTCTAATCGCTAATCTTCCCCTCGTTTAACGCAGAATAGATCCCGTTACATCCCTTTGAAGGTTTTTCATCGCGTCATCTCCTCACTATAACAATGCCGCATCCGTCATTGCGCCTACTACACACCATACCCCCGAATGCCCGAATCTTCTCCCTTATCCAGCCCACGGGGAAAATACACATTGGCAATTACCTAGGCGCACTATCCAACTGGAAACACTTGGCGAACAGCACCTCTCCGTCGCAGACCTTGATATTCGGCGTGGCCGATCTCCATGCGCTTACCGTGCCCAGAGATCCTGCTGACTTGAAAAGGTCTCGACGACAAGTGTTGGCCACGATTCTCGCGGCCGGCATCTCACCAGAAAAGTGCTGCATCTACTTCCAGTCGTCATTGAACATGCACACTGAACTCGCATGGTACTTGACCAGTCTCACGTCTATGGGCCTGCTCAACCGCATGACACAATATAAGGAAAAGGGGACATTGGCAGCTGTGTCGGGCAAGGTCAATGCGGGCATCTTCACGTACCCCATACTAATGGCTGCCGATATCCTCTTGCACAGGGCAACGCATGTGCCCGTCGGCCACGACCAAGTGCAGCACTTGGAATTGGCCCGTCTCTTGGCAGACTCATTTGCAAAACAGTTTGGTACGCGCATTTTTCCTTCTCCACAGCCTCTCTTGAGCGAGCAGCGGCGGATCTTGCTGCTCCGCAATACCGCTTCGAAAATGTCCAAATCCGATCCGAAACTGTGCCTCTTTATTTACGACGATGAAAACACGATTGCCAGTACGATCAAGCGGGCCGTGACAGACTCGATCGAGGGACCCATAACGTATGATCCCGTGCGCCGGCCGGGCGTATCCAACTTGATCAACATCGTCCTGGGATTGCTGGGCAAAGACGTGGCCTCGACCGTGGCAGGCATGCTGTGGATGAAGTCCCACTCGGATTTGAAGACTTACGTGGCGGATATGGTGATTGCGGAATTCAGGCCGCAGAGGAACCAGTACATGGAGCTTGTGCGCGATACAGAGTACCTCGAAGCCGTGAGTGCCCGAGGCCACGAACGGGCGCGTGTATCGGCCCTAGAGACGATGAACAAGGTGCGTGAAGCAATAGGCTTGGCTGGTGTTTAGCACATACATACATAGACTTGAGAAAAACACGCGTGCTCCACAAAAGACGCGTGGTTTAGGGCTTTTACACTAACAGTCGCGTTCAAGGGTAGACGCGCCTGAAATTTGGTGCGTTATGCAGGAAAACGTGACCGCGTTATTCTTTTTTTTCTTCGCGGACGTGTTTCTCTGTTTATATTTCAACGGCTCAAACTTATAAAAGCCGCCGAAATCCGCTTTTGCTGCCTCGAACCTGGAAACCTGCCCGCAACTGCATTTTCTTTCATGGCTGACTTTGCCCAATTCCGTCTCTAGCATTTCATTTCCTTCTCCTTCTTCTTTCTCACCCACCTTACACCATGGCGCTGTCCCGATCCATGCAAATCAAGATCCTATACTCCTTCAACAATAACCCGACCGTCTTTCTATGCCGCTCGGAAACTTGCTACACCGTGAAAACAGTCTCGATTCCGTCGTCTCCAGACCCAATTGTTCTTGGCGCGTTCGACTTGTCCAGCTGTGCGAACCAGGTCATCCAGCGCCTGCCGGAATCCTTCGGTGTCGGCGACTATGCCGTCTACTATAAGGATATCACAGAACAGCCCGACGAGCCCTTTGTCGCCAGCGGCGTCTTGTCTCTGCTTGTCTCTGGTAACAACGCCCAACACTTGGTCCCCGGACGCGTCCGCCAGAACATGTCCGCCAGCTTCTTATTCGGCAACGACGGGCCTCCGCCCATGACTCTAGAGATTAGGCTAAAGTTCCACTCTATAGACTCGACCGTGCCCACATTCACTTCCAACCAGCCGGAAAATTCGCGTGCGGTCGCGCAACACTCGCTTGATTCTAGTGATCAACGGCGTTCACGAAATCATCACCCATCACGGAATCATCAGCCGTCACGGAATCATCAGCCATCACAGGACCTATTTGGCCATACTCAATCTCAGAAAGAGCAACCTCTGCATACCGGGCCAGTCCACGACGCTCCAAAATCATCATCGGCTCCTGCCGCAAAACGCCAAAAACTACTGCCGGCAGAACCCGTCAAGGCAACGCGCACGAAATCGCTACCTATCTTGTCATTATTTAATAACCCAAACACTCAAATGTTCACCATCATCAATCACGACAAGCTCAATACCGTTTCGAAATACGATTCGAAAAACGTCCAGGACCGCTTCAAGCTGGCCTTGTTTATGCGCGATCGCATCGTCGACAAGCCCACGAAACCGGGGCGCAGCCGCAGACTCGACCACTCCCTCCAGGCGCAGCGTGCAGTGCGCACTCGCCTGATGATGCAGCCGCATCCGACCATCTCGTCTCCAATCCAGGAGGAGAGCGCCCAATCCGATAGTGACGATACCGAGTATCGCGACAATGGACAGGAACAGAACGACGAGAGCTTGGACGAGGAAGACGAAGAAGAAGCCTCGTCGCCGTGCACCCCGCCGCAACCTGCCTACTGCGAGGCAGCACCCGTAAAGGCTCAGCGCGCAAATACCGTGGCCGTCACCACTGCGGCCGCACCCCTAGACACTGCTGACTTTCAATCGCTACCAGACTTGGAGGACTTGGACGGGAAAAAGACGCACACTATCCACAGTCACAAACTCCCCCACGATCACGGCATGACCTGCGTCAATGAAAACTGCCGCGACACCGTATCGGTGAGCTGGCGCTTTTTCGAGACCGAATACCGCGCAAACTACTTGGCAATTCACCGATACAAGGAGTTCAACCTCAAAGACTATGACGGCATGTACGGTCCCTTGTGCAATGCCTGCTTCCTCTTTTTGCGCAGCAAGGGCTTTATGCGCCCGAAAAGCATCGTTAAAAAGTACATGCAACAGAAAAAGTATCGGCGCGATCGCCCGGCTTCCCTTGAACTGGATGACGACAAGCCTAAATCGGCAGGCGGGAATTCCTCGCCCGCTATGGAGGAGGCAAAGTTTGCACAGCCCGCATCAACTCCGTCGTATATCAACCAGGTCATTCAGAGCAGGCAGCAGAGGCAGCAGCAGCAGCAGCGACAGCTGGTGGTGGCAGAACATCACAGTTCTAATGCAGACTTATCAGACATGAACGACATTATGCTGCAAATCAACGAGTTTGGCGGGCCCCTCACCGATATCGATCCGCTAGGCCACGACGCTTCAGGCACGACTCCGCCGCCATTGGTCGCGACAAAGTGCAATACGCGCGTCATAAATTTGCTGGAGACAAGTGGCGAGGACAAGGAGAATTGTCCGCCCCCAGACTTTTCCGAGATCACCGACTTTGAGTCGATGGTTAGCAAATCGTTTTGCGACGATAGTGATAGCCCGCAGCGCCATGGCGAGTGGATGGGCCACTTGTTTGGTGAGCCCACGCCCGTCGACCACTTGACGCCGCGCGACGGCAAGACGCCCGTGGACGTGCCCCAGAAACCGCCACAAGCTTGTCTCTCCAAACTGGAGATCGCCGATATGCCGTCGCTGCCCATGCTTTCCACATCGCCCCATAATGACAATGATGATGATGGTGCCGATGCTTTTAGGCCGGCTACTGTTGAAAATCACCAGCAGGAACACCAATTTCCCGATTTCCCTCACCACGACTTTGCAACCCTATTCGAAGGGCTGGACTCCGGGATTTTCGGGACCCCCTCGCCGCGACGCCGCCAGTACCATGAAACGACAAATACAAATTCTAGCGTGGAAATACCATGGTCTCTCTCAAACAGCGACGATTTGGGTCAGGGGAAACGCGGCGGGAATGAGGGCAAATCAGGCCCAGCGTCCACTCCCACCACGGATTTTTTTTCCAACGATGACGATATGGTTGCTGCCTCCAAAAAGCCGGTTCGGAAACCGAGTCATGACTCCTTGGAGCCGGAAACTGCATAAGCTGACCGCATGCACGATTGCCAAGAAAATCGAAATACATAATTTTCAAAAGTGACTCATGGGCAAACACAAAGGTGCACGCTCCAACCCCTACAAGTCACACTCAAATGCGGAATTAGGTGCGGGGTTTGCATAATATTGTTGGCACATGCGGGGATAATTGCGCGGCGAAGTCACACCGGTGGGGTGGATTTGTTCCTGCAGAAGATTGCTATTTGGAAATAGAGTGAGCTAGTGGCAAATAACACTTTACGGACGCATTAGCGACATTTGGCTAAAATCCCTTTTAAAAAAATAAGTGCTATTCTTGACACTCGCGGTGACTGGGCCCTGCAGAGAAAATCCGTAGAGGCTGCGTGTTTTACTAATTTTAGGACTTTACGAAGAGTGGCTGCGAAAAAAAGATCACTCTTCCGGCGCTCTCACGGCAAATGGTGCTCCTATTCTCCAGCAAAAAGTTGCCCTCTGTCTTCTCTCTACCCTGGAAGTCATACCTTCCGGAATTACCCGCCTTCCGAATTGTGGGCCTCGCCAGCGTAAACATCCTTGCTTGCCGTATAAATAATGCTGCCAACCTCGTGGTAAACAATAGCCAACCTTTGTGCCGCATACAATCTCCTAAACCCTTCTCGTAAACAATTGCCCCGCAATTGGCTAAATTTAGTCTGTCGCGGCCCAATTGTTGCAGATGATTGGCACGACAGGTGCCTAGCAATAGTCACTGAGAGGTCACCTCGTCAAGGTATAAAAGAGCTGGTAATTCTCGGGTACTCAATCCTCTCATCATCATCTTCATCCTCACAATATGAAATCCGCCTTTATCGCTTCAATCTTCTCTGCTCTCTCCTTGGCCCTTGCCTCTCGTGAGATTGGTCTCATGGTGTCCCGTAGCGGCACCATCTACCACTTTAGCTCGGTAGTGCTCAAGGGCGACAACTTGGTGCTTGGGTCCTCTCGCGACTACACCTTCACCTTCAACGACGACGGGACTATTTCCAACTCTGACGGCAAGTTCTTGCTGGCCAACGCTGACCATCAGTTTGTGTTTGGAACTTCCAAGGACACCTTCACGATCAAGAACGGCTATCTTTCTCCCGATCGCAACTTTTACGCTTGTCCTGGTGCGGACGATGTGGTGTACGTTGCCGCACAGTGCGCTAACGGCCAAGATATCAGTCTTCGGATCCAGGACCCTACCAAGACACCGAGTGTGAGCAGCGTCCCGCCCTCATCTGCGCCGCCGTCCGCCGAGCCCACCACTTGGGATCGCGCGAAAGCAAACCGCATTTTCGGGGCCAAGCTCAATGCTGACACCAGCTACAATGTCAAGGTGTCGTGCGGATGCCCCCTCAACAACGCGCCCATCTTCAAGGTGGACTCGCACCCGCACGTGTTCTCGGTGGGCGGTAACCAGGGCTCGGCCGTGCAGTTCAAGTTGTTGGATGATGGCACCTTGAGGGACCAGAGCGGCCGCGGTATCAATGTTGACACTAACACAGGCGAGATCGGACTTGTGAGTCCATGGGGCGACCAGGCCCCGTCCAAGGGCTTTAGCATCAATAATGGCAAGTTGGCGTACAATGGCCAGACCGGCTTCAAGTCGTGCCCTTCGGGAGCTGACACTCGATCTCTTTCTTTCAAGGATTGCCAGGGCGGAACTGGAATTGAGTTGGCTCTTTCTGCATGAGCAGAATGAGGTATTTGTTGGTTTAGTGAGTTTAACAGTTTAGTATAGCTTCAAAATTGATATGCCTTGCCCCTATATTTCGCTCTACAAGACTCTGCCGCTATTGTAAAGAAGCATAGTCGCAAAGATTTATTGTTTCTAGCCGTATACAATAGGAGGTGTCCGATCGTGATCAACCCCTATTTGTCGATACAAAATCTTATCCTCGTTCGGAACACCACGCTGAATTTCGGTATATATAGATAGTAGAATCGCTACTTTGTCTATTCATTAGAGATAAAGATGGTTTCTGTTTTAAAAATCGTAATCATTTTTTACACCCTACTCGTGAGCAGAGCATTTGCACGCAATAGCTGCAGGCAATGCGCCGGCACTTTTTTCAGATACTTCAGCAACCCTCTTACCGAGGCGCAGGCCAGAGACTACCTCAAGAGAAAGCTCTATACGTGTGCGACGGGCAACCAGTATACCGTGACAAAAGTTGTGCGCGGGATCTGCACGGGCGCTTCTTGCAAGTCGTGGACTTTCGACATTGAGGTGTATCGTTATTGCGGCAACGGGCCCACGGTGGGCTATAGTGGTGAGACCACCTGCGCCTTTGGCAAATGCTTCTATGGTGAAGTAATGCAGCTCCAATGTGACAAGAGTGTAGATTGTGCGGGGAAATGCTATTGCAACCAGTGTGGATGCTGATAGTGCGAAAGTTGATAGTTGGTCGTAGTTCAAGAGCCTGTCAAATGACTAGCATCGAATTGACTTTTCACTAGGCAAGTATTTATCTAGTATTGATAGTCATTTCGTCCCACAACCAGGAAAGTACTGATCCTTCTGTCCAGCCCCCTATAAAAGCCAACTCGGGACTCGTGTTACCCAGAACAATCGATTCCACCCTTTTTTGGACAACAAGAGTGTTTGCGACAATACGCACTTCTCTCAATATATTGTCGAGCCCGATCCTACCGCGTAGGCATAAAAGAGTGCGCCGGCCACCCCTTTCAAGCACTCTGAAAACTCACAAATGGTTTCTTTCTTGAGAGTCGCGATTGCGTTCTGGGGTTTGATTGTGAGCAGCGTGTTTGCACGAAACGGGTGTAGGCAATGCAGCGGCATTTTCCTCAAAGTGTTTGCTTCGGCCGTTACCGAAGGGCAGGCCAGAGACTATCTCAAGAGCAAGCTCAGTAATTGTGCGACGGGCGACCAGTATGCGGTCACAAAAGTCGTGCAAAACACCTGTACGGGCAATACCTGCAAGGTATGGAACCTCAGCATCGATGTGTATCGCTATTGCGGCAATGGGCCTACCGTGGGGTACAGCCTGAACCCGTACTGCAAATTTGGGAAATGCTTTTACGGCGAGGTGCTACAGCTCCAGTGCACAAAGAGCGTTGATTGCGCGGCAACTTGCCATTGTGAGCAGTGTCATTGCTAGCGGGGTAAAAGTTATACTTTATAGTCGTTAAATCGTTTCTATTTTGAAAAGCTATGCTAGTGCCTTTGCGATTCAGGCGATCAGGGCACGTGGCAGAGCTTCCTTTGGAGTTGTGGTTCTTCTTTTGGAGTCGTGGTGCTTCTTTGGGAGTCATGGTGGCAATATTGTAGGATGCCGAAAATTCGAAAAAATGATCTCACAAAAAAGGTAACACAGACCATGAATATGAGGCAAGATTATTGCGAGGGACCTTATAGCTTGAGGGCAAACTCCCTAGAGGTGCCCCTCAAAGCTTAGCACATGGTGCGGTACCAGCGATAGTAGAATGGCCGTTCTGCGAGGGCGGCGCGGTCCTCGGCAATCTCCTGCTGCAACACGTCCAAGTCCACGTTAGCTCTGCCCGAATCGAGATCAATGTGGTGCGCGCGGATATAGAGGGTCCAGTCCTTCTTCCATACCTTGTAAAACAACCACGACGCCAACACCACCGGCAATCCAAGGTAAGCCAAAAAGAAATCCTTTGCGTTTGGGGAGGCGCCCAAGGGGAAGAGCGCGATCCAGAACTGGGCCACGAGCACGAGCGAGTTGAGGAGCAAGGCGTAGATGGAGCCCCATTTCCCGCACTGCGACACGTAGGGGAGCTCGGCGAGCAGGCGGTTTTGCACCGACATGGCGCGCCTAAAGCGCAAGTGGCAGACGTTGATGGAGATCCACGTGAAAATGGACGAGAGGCCCAGCAACGCCAAGAGCCAGTTGAAGACCTCGACTTGCTTATCGCTGGCGGCGATCAAGGCAAAGAGGCCAAAGACGTCCGTGATTAAGATGGCGGCCAAGGGACGGCCCGCGCGGTCAATGTAGCCTGTCCATTTCGGGGCCATTCCCTGTTCGGCCAACGAGTTGAGGGACCGGGACGTGGCGTAGACCAGCGCGTTGCCCACCGACAAGACCGAAATCAAGATGACGGCATTGATGACGCTGGGCAAGCCGTTGATGCCGCCATTGACGACGGCAATGACAAAGGGCGATGCCGTGGCATCTACCGAGCTTTTTCCAATCAAGCGAGAATCGGTGTAGGCGACCAAGGTGCAAATCATGGTCAAGGAGCCCAAGTAGAAGATGCAGATGCGCCAAAAGACCTGCTTGATGGCTTTGGGCAAGGTGCGGCGGGGCTCTGCCGTTTCAGCGGCGGTCAAGCCAATCATCTCGGTGCCGCCGAAACTGAATGCGGCGGTGACAAACACGGAACAGACCCCCTTGAAGCCGTTTGCAAAGGGCCCCGGGTCGCGCCAATACTTGCCGCCGACAAAGTCGTGGTTCGGGCCGCCGCCCAAAATAAGGACAACGCTCATGATGATGAACCCCACCACGGCAAGGACCTTGACCATGGAGAAGATAAACTCGGACTCGCCATAGCCTTTCACGCCCAAGAGGGTGATGAAGACAATAAGGAGCCAGAAAACAAAAACAAAAACGTCAGAGTTGACCGACAGGTTCCAGTACTTGACGGTGATGGCGCCGGCCACGAGCTCGAGGGGTAGCAAGACGAAGAACTGCATAAAGTAGTTCCAGCCGACGGCGAAGCCGATGGCCGGTTCCAAGAAGCGGCTGGCAAAGACGTTGAAGCCGCCCGAGATGGGAAAAGTGATGGAGAGCTCGCCGAGGCCCTGCATCGTAGCAAAGACGCCGGTAGCGGTCAAGGCCCAGCCGATCATGACGCCGGCGGGCCCGCCGGTGCTGAGGGCGCCGCCGGAGCCGACAAAGAGGCCGGTGCCTATGCTGGAGCCTATGGAGATCATCTGCAAATGACGCAGTTTCAACTTGCGGCTGAGATTCGAGTTTGCCGAGTTTGCATTGATGCGCTGGATGATGGACATGTCATTGTCTATGGGCGAGGTGCTGGTCAAGGTTTTGCGGGGGATGGCGGGCTTGAAGGAGTCCTTGAAGGCGGACCATGGGGACGAAGGGGAGGAGGCGGGAAGGGAGTGGGTATTGTCGGGAGACGAGCTATGGGAGATATCGGAGAAGCCCGCGGGCGATAGCTTCTCGTCCAGAGCGGAAGCGGCCATGAGGGAGGGGTGGGTAGAGGGTGAAGAGGGTGAAGAGGGGTGAAGAGAGGGGTGTGTAGAGGGTGAAGAGGAGAAGAAATAGGCAGAAATTATACGAAAGGATGCATGAGATGAGCAGACCGAAAAGTGATCTCGGAGGCGGTTCGGGCCAGGCCAGAAAAAAGACGGCACTCCTCCAGCGCAGAGTCACCAAATAGTGAACGGCACCGGCGGCCCTGGAAAAAAGATGAGTCACGCCAGCGCTCAGGCAGGCATTCTAGTTGTGGCAATCGATTTACCGCGCTTAGCGCCGGGCTCGCTTAGCCGCCTCCCGAAAAAATAGAAGCAGCCGAAATCCCCCTGCATTCAACGTCCATCGTGAATTTTTCGCGGGGTGCCCTGGCTCCAGCGTGTCGTTTTTTCCGAGCCCACTTTCAGGCCTGTTCCACTGGCACTATATCTTTGTTCCACTGGCACTATATATCTTTGTTCCACTGATGCCGGTCACTATTTTGTTCCCACTAATATTATTGTTCCACTAAAATCATTTGTTCCACTAATATCATTTGTTCCAAGCTCACTATTTCTTCCTATCACATTGCTTTGTGCTCTATTACAAGTCCACATTTCCCGCAGTTCCCATCCCCACACCCCACATCTCCTTCTAAAACTATATCTCAGCACTACAAGACATTCTATCGCGTTCGTAATAAAGATCAGTGTAAGATATACAGAGGTCTCTTGTGATCGGCCGTCATCCGATTCCGGTCTTGTTTATGCTATTCTCCATGCTGTGTTCGCGACTTTTACGTCTCATTTCTCCTACCCTTGTCCCAGGCGCTTGTCGGCTTTCCACCTCTCACCGTCTTTTATTAATTGCGCAATCAGCTCAATTGCGAGCTCGCTAGCCTCGTCTTTATCTCATTTTTCTCTCCTGTCTAATTACCACTCATGTTCCCCCCTCCTTGAGCTCTTGAGCGTCTCTGACCCACTCAACCATCTTTTTGAGACCTTTTCTGTCACC
>JAKTSS010000439.1:0-10259 GCA_030580355.1 Debaryomycetaceae sp. yHKB357
CAGCCGTTCCAAGACCCGCAGCTCTTGCAGTTTCTAAGTATACGGGGCAACCAGGTCCGCCAGATCATCCTTCCAGAAGACCTCAACCTCGAGTCTCTTCTTGCCAAGAGCGTGCCCCGAATCAAGGGGTCGGGCGCCGGACCCAGGGCACAGCCGGACTCCAGACGAGGTGGCGGGGGCAGGGGCCGTGGTGGTCATGGGAGCAGGGGAAGAGGCAGAGGACGGGGGATTTAGATGGGTCACGAATTGGCTTTCATTTAACAAGGAATAAGAGAGTGAGAGTTCTGATCACTTGTCTTGAGAGGCCGTCTTGATCCGGTAACAAAACAAAAGCTTTGAGCTGATTGCATCGCACGAGGTAACGAGATGCTTATGTTCTACGAGAAGTCCGGAACAGTGCGGAAGATGTAGGGATGGAGTCTGAATGTGCGCACCTTATACCTATTCTTGAGATTACAGCCTCAACTCATTGAGCGGTCTCCCACTCCACTTGGCAATTGTGAAAAGGAGGTGAAACTGTCTTCCTTAAAGCTACGTATCCAGTAAATGCGTAAAGATTTGATCCTCCATGTACATTATAATAAGAACCATCGATACAGAATATCAATACCACGTACGGGCACGGGCTTTGCGCTTTTCGACCTGTTTCTTGTACAGGGGCCGTGCTGCGATAATGATGTCGTCCATGTTTGCAATAGCCTCTTTGCGAGCCTCCAATTTCTCGGGCAATTCTCTCTCCCATCTCTGAGATTTTGGGTTCAAGACGCCGCGCATCCACTTTTTATCGTTATACTTTTCGGCATAGAACTTGCGGCGCATGGGCGGGAGCAAGTCCGCAATGCCGAACTTGTAAGCCATTTTGTACAAGTCAGCCTGGCGGCGCAAGGAGAACTTTGGTTCGTGCCAGCGACTAGTTTCGGGATTCTTATTGGGCAAGAAGGGGTTGCGCTGCGGGTCGGTGATTACGGATGACTTGGTAGCATATTCGGCGAAGGGTCTCGGCGGATGCTTTATGAAGAATTTGTGTAGTTTCTGAGGGAGTTTGGCAAAGGCGGCCTTCGCTGTTAGAGACATGGTGGGGTCGGGTGTAGTTGTGGTGGTTAGTACGAGATTTTTGATCCTACAATGTGTCGTGATATGATTATGTAATAACGCGACAAACGTATTGCGATGCCCTCCGGATTAGGATATTACGAGTTAACTGATAACGAGAATTAGTCGCCTGCATACAGCAAGTACTGCAAAGTAAACGCGTAATTATCAGCACACCATGCGATGCCCATCTCACAACTTAATGAGTTTCCTCATAATGCGAAGTTACAGTACTTCCGAGTTATCGTGTGTCGATAGGTCAATAATAT
Source organism: Debaryomycetaceae sp. yHKB357 (assembly GCA_030580355.1). NCBI lineage: Eukaryota > Fungi > Ascomycota > Pichiomycetes > Serinales > Debaryomycetaceae > Debaryomycetaceae sp. yHKB357. Next base: position 1,362 of record JAKTSS010000439.1, read on the forward strand.
CTACTCAGACCTCGGCACTGACACCACACACTGACTAGTCAAAAGGATTCCAACTACGCAGGAAGCATAATTCGCGTTGGACTCCAACTACGCACTGAAAGCATGATTCGCGTTGGACTGAAAGTATGATTCGCGTTGAGAGAATAGAAACACATTCAATGAACATTAGGGATGACACATGTACGACTAGGACAATCGATCGGCGTACTCACATCACTCGGGCCCCTCGATCATACACTCGACCGCTTTCTCCACATCACTCAGGACCCTCGATTATGCACTTTACCGCTTTCCCTTCCTTCACATGATCATACGCCTTGATAGCATCCTTAAAGGGGAACTTGCTGGTGATGATCCGCTCATAGTCCACCACCTTGTTCCCGCCCTCCCTATAGTTCTCAGACAAGATATCCACCGCGTTCTGGTAATCGCCATACGCGTATCGGAACAGGCCCAACACCGTCATTTCCTTGTTCCCCACCTCTGCCATGGGGAACGGCACGTCCTTGGCAGGAATGCCCACCTGCACGTAGCGTGCTCCCTTGGCGGCGGCAAGCACGCCCAACCGGACCGATGGCGGCACCCCCGAGCATTCGAGAATGACGGTGGGCGCGTGTCCGTCGAAAGCCTCGTGCAACGCCTTCACGTCTCCCTCCTTGCTGTTGTACACATGGGTAGCGGCGCCAATCAGCTTTGCAAGCTCGAGCTTGTTATCGGCAATGTCGCTGGCGAGAACGGCGGTGGCGCCGAAAGCGCGTGCCGCCGCCGCCGCCAAAAGACCGACGGGCCCTGCGCCCAACACGGCGACCCTGTCGCCGAACCTTGTTCCTGCCAAGCGATTAGCGTGCACGCCCACACTCAATGGCTCGACCAAAGCGCCCAAATCGAGGGAAATGTGGTCTGGCAACTTTACCAAAAAGTCCTGCGGCAGCTCAAAGTACTTGCACAAGGTGCCTGGCGGATTGGGCACGCCCTCGGGGCTCGGGGTCGCGGCAAACAACATGTGCGGACACAAGTTGTAGTGTCCGCTCTTGTAGGCGTCGGAGAGACGCAGGGGCACTCCCGGCTCGATCGCGACCTTATCGCCGACCTGCACGGTGGTGACGCTCTTTCCGACCTTGTGCACGATCCCCGAGCTCTCGTGGCCAAGGACCATGGGCGAAGTCAATTCGAACTCGCCGATCTTGCCGTCGGTATAGTAGTGGATGTCGGACCCGCAAATGCCGGTGCGTTTGACCTCGACGATGACCAGGTGGTCGTCCTTGAGGTCTGGCACCTTGTAGTCTTCGAAGGAAATGTCATTGGCAGCGTTCAACACGAGAGACGGATTGGACATTGTGTTTGTTGGCCAATTGAGGCGAGTCCCGCCGCTCTGTATAAATAGGGGCTTGCTATATTATTTGGGAGGCGGGTGTGGGGAGCAAGGATTATGTAAGTGTGGTCGATGGAGTAAGGACTCTACAACGACAAGAAAGCTAAGCAGGTGCCGCTAAACAATAGTGTGCTATCGCCATGACTACAAGTGCGATGTTGCTACCAGATTGACTCCTCCGGCGTGTTTACCAATCGGTTGTCTAGCTAAATTTTACGTAAAGGACATTACTATTGATTAACTTTGAATTCACAAGGTACTATCCGATCGCTTTACGTGCTTGTCTCGTGCCATCGTACACCCACATCACTTGGCGACCGCCTGCAACGCTTCCAACACCTCCAACTCGATATTGGCCTCGGCCGCTACTTTTTCGTCGCCCGAAGCGCTGCGCTTCTGCGCGTCGCTGATCAAGTCCCGGATTGTCTGCACGTCAAACTGTTCCGGCGTGAAGGCCTCGATCGCGGAAATCGTAAGCTTGTTGCCCGGCTGCACCGTCGCGAGCCCCCCCGAGACGAAGTACTGCGTGGTCTCGCCTCCCTTCGAGATGATCTCCAATAAGCCGGGACGCAACTGCTCCACTATCGGGATATGGTTTGCGAGAATGCCCAAGTCACCGTTGACCGACGGCAAGTTCACCTGGGCCACCTCCGAGTCGGTGTATAGCGTCTGGTGCGGCAACGCCAACGACAAGCGGAGAGCGTCGCTGGACGCCGCGGCCTCGGTGGCGTACAGTCTCCTCGCCACGCGCGTGGACTTTGTCGCCTGGCGCAATGCTTGTCTGAACATGTCTAGGCCTGTTATATAGCTAACCGTGAAGTACTTGGTGGGTTTTTCGGCACCTTGATTGGCTGGAAATTTTATAGACTTCCTAATTGGGCAGTTACCGTATTTTATCTCTTCAAACTACTTTGCCTACCCCGCACCATACTGATTCAAAAACAGGTCCACGTCAAAGTCGCCGTCCACGGGCGCAGCGCTGCCGCTGATGTCGTAGCTCGGATCAAGCATCGTCATGTTCAAGCCCTCGAGCAACAGCTCGTCGTTCCCCAAGAGGTTGTTCATTTCGAGGTCGAGCTCGTTGCCCTGGGCGGAGCCGCCCCCCTTGCCACTTTCGCCCTCATAGTTTATCGACGATATAATGTCGGACGGATCGAGCATGGCGTCACCCGGCTGGTCAAACCCGCCGTTGAAGTTGAAGTTCGGCGACGCATACGTATTCGCGTCTGCTGCTGCCGCGGCGCTAGGCCCCGTCGCTGGACGCAGTTGCACTTGTGCGGGCACTTGCGAGTAAACCTGTTGTCTCTGGTCCTGTGGGTCCAATTGCTTGGCCTGTAGTTGTTGTTGTTGCTGCTGTTGTTGTTGCTGCTGTTGTTGTTGCTGCTGCTGTTGTTGCTGCTGTTGTTGTTGTTGCTGCTGTCGCTTCTTCTCAGCTTCCGCCTCTATACGTCGCTGCTGTTCCTGTCGGGCCTGTTCCTGTCGGGCCTGCAATGCCTCCGCCTCGCGCTTCCGCATTTGCTGTTCTTGTAGTTGTCTATTTCGTTGTTCCTCCTCTAGTCGCGCGCGCTCTTCTCGCTTGAGCTCCTCTTCCCTGCGCTGTTCCTCCCTGCGCTGTTCCTCCCTGCGCTGCTCCTCCCTCCGCTGTACCTCTTCCTGGCGCTGTCGTTCTTCCCGCTTTAGTTCCTCTTCCTGTCTCGCCCGGGCCTCCTCCCGCTTCAGCTCTTCCTGCTTGTGCTCGAGCATCTGCTCCACACACCAGCGCGCATCGTTGAGCTTGCCTACGGTCTCATTGAGAATACCGTCAAACTGGGCGAGGCTGTCGGAAAGCGCAGCAGCAACGCGTGGGCTGATGAGCGTGGAATTGGGTCCACTCAACAACTGGCTGGACCGGCGGTTGCTTCCGAGTACTTCGAACACGTATCCTGCCGAGCGAAGCGTGTCCTTCAAGGATGTTTCAAGCTTCACTTGAAGGTTCATGTGGTACTGGTCAAGCCGACCGAAAAAATGTATTTTGAATTCTACTGTAAAGCGATTTGGTCAAAGGGAGGGGCGCGGTCAGCAGGAAAGGGTACGCGTTCATCGCAGAAGCAGTCGCGTTCTTTAAAAGTTCACAAGTCGCGTTCCTCAGCAGATGACTAGCCGCGTTGGCCTCTGTGTCGTCCTAGTACATAATATTTTTCTCCCTCAAAGTTACTCGATTGCCAGCTCTTACACAGGATAACATCTACACTCAGCTGGTCTATTGTCATCCAGCTGCTGCCCCTGTATCTCTTCCTCGCATACGGGGCAATTCCTTCGGCGTCATCCGCACATGTTACCAGTACTGCAGATACGCGCCAAGTCGCGTCTGGCACGTGATACCCGATGTTTACTTTTCGGGCGCGTCTGTGAAACACGTCTGCTTCCAGCATATTTTCAACGTTCTCATTTCCTGTGTCTTATCTGTCCTTCACCTCACTACCTCTGTTCCCTACAATGAGCTGCGTCCAACTTATCCAGAATCACGGCCCGCTCGCCCACGTATGGCTAGCGGCAAACTGCGACAAGCGTCTCTCAAAGCACCAGCTCCTCTCCGCCAGCATCTCGGAGTCCTCAGAGCTCTTGTCGAGAGCTGATCCGGACGCAGACGCAGACTCGCCCTCCTCAATCACTCTTCGCGTCTCGGGCCAGCTCCTTTTCGGCATTGTTCGCATCTACTCCCGCAAAACTAAATACTTGCTCGACGACGTCAACGACATTTTGGCAAAGCTCAAGGCCTCTTTCAGGCACGCGTCCGGTGCGCGTCTCGGTTCGGACTTGGCGTTCCTGCTGCTGCTGCTGCTGATCAACGCGTCTGCCATCGATACTATTGTGCCCAATATCGACGCGCTTCTCTTGCACGACCAAGTGACTGCTCCCAACTTGTTCTACCAGCAGGACCTTGACTTGAGCGGATCGGTTTTCAGCTCGTATGACACGTCCTTTGACCAGTCAATTGAATTGCCGAGAACCGCAATCGGTCCGGACCACGAGCTAATGCATCACCAATCTGACCTCGAGCTCGATTTCGATTTGGGGAACTTGAGTGATGGCGACATGTCGATCGAGCTCGGCCGCGATGCTCAGGCTCCCTTAATCCCCAACGAATCCCAATTGGAAATCCTCAATAAGGAGTTGGACGCCACCGAACCGTTGGAGACCGTCGCAGAGCTCGAGCTTTTGCATCCTCCTTCACCAGAACAGCCGCAGGCGGTTCGCGCGCAGCGTCCCGCAAGGCCCCGCTCTCTGCATGGTGGCCCCAAACGTAAACTCGTGGTAGATTCTGAAGCCGATCTCGATGGGATACCGACCAATGTGTTTCGCCAAAACCAGGCGCGCACGCTAAATCATCCGTCCTTCATCACTCTTGCCCTCTCGGAAAGCCAAAAGTTGGCATTGGTACATGAACTCGCCCAGGGACCTGTGGCCAAGCGCCGTCGCACAGGCCATTTAGATGCGTTATTGCAACAGCAGTGCCAGGAACTCGCGTCGAGAGAGCAACGAGATGACGAATCGGATTCCGGCCGCGATGACCTGCTGGAACTCAACCTGAGCTCGTTCGACCTAGACTTGTCGCTTTCTGACGACGACGAAACTGAAAATGGGCAAAAACAGAAAGCATCCTCCACGATTCTTCCTTCTCTGCTCACTATTGACGCACCCTCTCCTACCCACTCCACTAGCCAAATCGCAAGCCACTTGCGCGCTATAGGACCATGCACCACCTTGTCGGAGCTCGTGGACGCAGACACTCACCGTACCGGCCCGGACTCTATGCCGCTCGGCACCCTACAGGATGGCTCCCTCAACTCGCGGATCCAGGCGGCACGCTGCTTCTTTGAACTCTTGGTATTGGCTACCAAGGACTGTATCCTGGTATCACAGAACCTGCATCAAAATGCTATTGGCGGCGAGATTACTATCCATAATCGCGATCGCTTATTCAATATGTATACATGAACCGTTTCCAAATAATAAAATTGCGTCATTTCGCCCAGGCCAAGCTGTCGGAACATTGTTTTCCCGTATCAGTGGGTGGTAGATCTATGTAGCTTCCTCTTGTGACAGTGATCTCTTACGCTGCTGAGATCCAGGCAAATAAGGTGTTTTACTGATCGAGAGTTGCGAGGAGAAGCGTACATTTTTCTGAGACTCACTGAATACTCATAGAAAGGCTTAGATGCATGTCAGAGATTGATGCTGATATTGCGGACCACGTCATCCTTGGGATTCAACGGTGAACGGATCCGGCCCGCAATAACTTGCAAATGACTATCAAATCACGTAGGTCTTGTCGAAAGCTGATTTGCCGCACCAGAGTATCGACGATTGGACCTCACTCTTTGGTTTTTGAGTCATCCTCATCGTCCCCACCTCAGCAAAACAGGAGAGGTGAACGGCTCAGAAATTTCATACAGCAGATTGGCTTTTTTGCGTCTATTTTGAGTCAGTTTGGGGAAGTGAATGCTTGTCAGCAGACGTGATGTGCTTCAGGTGCTGTTTCTTCATCAAGTTTGTAGACGAAACATCCGAACGCGAATTTCTCTTAAAGCTTGACGTAGGCCGCGATCGCCAGGTTCTGAAAATTGCTACCGTAAAGTGATTATCGTCGACCAGCCTATATGGGAAATAAGCGTAATATCTAGTTTCGTACCCCACTACACGCTCTTTTCGAGGAGCGGCTCGATACCCAGATCCACCTCAACGCCACGCGGATTCTGTCTTGTTTGCTGCAATATCTCATTATCCATATCGTACGTGTGCACATGTCCGTCTTGGAACCCCACAATCAACGTGTCGCCAGAACTGTTGAACAGAATAGAGGTTACCGCCACGTTCACTCTCTCAATCACAACATTGGCTAAAGAAGTATAGAGACGCACGCTCACGTCCCAAAACTCCAATACCAGAACAAGCCGGTCAGGATCTTGTGGGAGCAAAAGCGTCACAAACTGACAGAGATGCTGGGGCCTGATGGCTATGCGTGTTGCCACCAGGCTGAGCGGCACTATTACCGGCAGCGCAGGATCGATCCAGAGTCGCAATGTCCAGTCGAGATTCGCAGTTATAATACATGCAGATTTTTGGTCGAGCCGGAGCAGGCCGGCATCGTTGATCGGCACTGGATCGGGATCCGACCCATTCCAATGACTGTGGATATGGTGTTTCTGGTCGCGCGAGAACTGCGATATATGGGCACTGTGGGATATCAGAACAAGCTGGTCCATAAACAGGGTAGGGTCGGCAAAGGTATCGGCTGCCGCATAGTCAGTGGCGTCTGGCGAGTGCAACAAGACCATTTTCATGGCTAGTGGTTCCTGTAGTGCTGCCATTTCCGGCAGCAATGCCGGTTTCAAGAGCTTGATCAGCGGTTTGTGCGGGGTGGCGAGAATGTTGAGAGACCAGACATTGATGATCCCATCAGAAGAGGCCAGAACAAGACAGTCGTCGCCCGTCACCGACATTTGAAGAAGCAGCAGAACCGGACGGGTGTGGTACTGGTGAGCAGGAGATGCGGTCACACGTGCAATGGTGTATGGTGGGGTCGAAAGAGTGGGGATGAGAGCTATTTTGGAAGAAAAGCGGTGCGAAAGATCCCACATATTGATAGTACCGTTTGCAAGTCCAGCGTAGACGCGTGTCGAGTTGTTGCGATCGAATAGAATGGCAGTGATGGGGGAAGAAGCATGCAAAATGAACTGTGGTAGGAGGGCACTGTTTGAGCAGGAGTAGACGATTGCTAGCCCCGGAGAGTTATCGGCAGCGAAATTGTCAGGCGGTGAGTAAACTGCAATAAATATATCGGGAGTGTGGGAAGGTACAATAGCATGAATGCAACGGGCAATATTGTGGTAGGTGGAGGAGACAGATAGGAAACTAGTTGGTTTCTCTTGTGCCTGTGGAAGAGTATAGTTGGGAAGCGTAGGATGAAATGAGAGGGAATGTAGATTTTTGATAGAGTCGAGAAGGAATGTGTTGAGGGTTGGAGTGTTGATGTGGGCAAGGCGATGTAACGTAAGAGTGGCATGCTCCGGGTCAGTTGAACCGTCAGTGGTTACCGTAGAAGCTACATCCTTAGATACTGCAGGAGCCTGGGGTAAGTCAGGCGGGGTAACTTGTATTCCCTTACTTAGCAGAATCACCTCTCGCTTTAAGATCACAGGAGCAACGGCGGGATCGGTCTGTGTCCCCGTAGATGTGAGAGAGCGCTGAGGCGGTGGCAGCTGCAGAGGAGCTAGCTGTGGAGGCGGTGGGGACGGGCTCGCGCTCTCTGTTTGCTGGGATTTCTGGCGTCTCTGCTGAAGCAGAAGGAGCCTTTGACGCTTCTCTTGGAGAAGAGCGTGGCGGTCCATGACATGAATAAGGATATGTAGGGCGTGGTGTTTACCTTTTAGGACGATTGAAGGATATCATATTATAAAGAAGGAAGTAGATCGTATTAAAATGATAACGCGTTGTTAGGTTTATTAGGGGTTTCCTTCGGCCTTTGCCGACGTGGATTGATGTGGGCAAGTACTCTCGATTGTGGTATAAGTTCAGGAGGTTCACCAGTCTTTGTATAGACCAAGTCATGGCGGTCTCAAGAGAGCCGTCTCTTCGATTTCTGATGATTTAGCGTTAGTATTGAATACTTATCAGGTGTAATTGTGTAGAGGACTGCTCGTTGTGGAAAGAACCCATCACTCGAATTCGATAGAGATTCAAGCAAAGACAGAAGAAAGTGATATGAAGGAGAGCTTAGGCGGGTTAACCTCTACTTCGATTGCGGGGAATACGTTTACTCATTGCTTCCGCTTGCATAGTCATCCTCCGCTGTAGCGCCGCTCATGCAGCCTGAGCAGAACCTTGGTCTAATAAAGTTATGAAGCAAGTGCAGGATGCTGTGACTGGATCCTACTTTTAACCGGTGGCACAAAAGACTGCTTTTAGATCTTCGCCAACCATCTTTGTGTAGAGAGCGAGAGGCGCGCGTTTCGATACGACTCAGAATCTTCTTGGGTTCTTCATTGCAAGACGAGGGCATGCCACTCACTGGTTGACGTTGAGAGAGCCGTCTTTAAATTCGGTCAACCACTTCACTTTCATGGAGAGGCATCGGCCTAAATAAATCCATGGACGTAGCGAAGATCCCTGAAGAAAGTAACATAGTTCATTCCTTGTTGCATGTTCCGGAGGCGGCCATGGCTTGCGGGGGCCGAGCTCATTTCAAGTCGTCCTCACCGCAAGATCTTGATCATCTTCTAATGTGACAGATGATTAACTGTTGTAACGGAGTGTTTAATATCACACCTTCGTTATAGTGACGCAATGGCTTATAAGATAACAGTTGTGTCTCCCTTACACTTGGAAGACTCAATATATTCTCCCTAACACAGCGGGAGTCTGTCTATATTATCGCGTGGGGATCAGTCACAGTCGGCGCCCGCTGGTGAAAATTTCCACCACCCGTCGGTGTCTGATCCTGCATATATAATTTATACCGCTTACGGAAAGACCTTGCGACAACA
>JAKTSS010000440.1:0-10257 GCA_030580355.1 Debaryomycetaceae sp. yHKB357
AGAGCTGTTGCGGCGGCACGAGCGGGACCAGGCCCGCGTCCATGTACAAGACCTCGGCGAAGGAGGAAAAAAAGAGGGCCAACGGCTTGAGCAGCGGCAACTTGTGGCGATAGTCGCCGTGGATGGCGTGCTGCATGTCTGCGAACCACACCACTTGGGGCGGGAACAAGAGATCTTCATTGTGTTGCGGGGAAAGGTCTACCGTGGGCAAAATCTCGCGCTCCTTTTCCATGTGGGTCAAGTTGAGCAACTCCAGAGCGGGCGCGACCGCGTGGAAATGGGCCAACTTGCGGAACCCCGTGTCAATGCTGCCGTCATGGAACACTTGCACGGGCAAGGTGTTACCCTGGGCCCGGAGCACCTTGATGAGGCCGAGCACGTCGTCCTGGTGGTCGCGGTCAGCGGTGACGACGATGCCCCTGCCGCTCAAACTGACCCGCATAAACTCCACAATGTTGGTGCGGTCGGTGTGGAAGGAGTGGGTGTGGCTGGTGAGCACGTTCTTGCTGTCGTAGATGGGGAGGGAGTTGCTCAAGGGCTGCTTATTGCCCGGAACAAAGAACTTGGGCAACTGGCCCGACAAGAAGGGCAAGAGCTTATGGGAGTATTCGTGGTAGATGTCCTTGTCGCGGTGCGGGTGGCCATGCAAGAAGCAGCGGGCATAGATGCGCATGATGGTGGCGGTATCTGCCATATCGTCGGCCTGATGCATAGTTTTGTTGAGCTCGAAGCGATACTTGTCGAGGGCCAAGTCCGGGTTCAGTTCAGCGAAGGCCCTGATCATCTGCTCCTTGTCCATGGCGTTGCGGTTGAAGGAGTAGGAGTTGCTGATGTGCCATTTCGGGTCGAGGTGGGAGATGTGGGCAAAGAACGCGTCGCATTTCTGCAGAAGGGGCGCGCCCGCCGCCCGGGCCTTAGAGCCAAAGGAATTGATAAAGGCGTCGTAGTGGGAGTAGGCGTAGGAGCTGAAATGGAGGTTTGCGCGGGCCAGATCGTCCAGATCCGGCGGTAGGGAGTGTTGCAGAGAGAGCGGGTGGGATGAAGGGGAGTAGAAGGAGCCTGAATTGAGGAAGGCAGATATTTTTCTGGGCCCGCGCGAAGCCGACGAGGAGGAGTGGAATAGGAGAAAGTAGAGGGCGAGTAGTAGGGAGACGGCGGTTGAGTATTGGACGGCGCGTCTCGATCTGGCGGGCGGCATTTGCAGGATCGATTGGAGGGATTTTGATATGGCGTTCATGGTGGGTGGTGTGTAGGTTGGGTGTGGTGTGTAGGTTGGTGAAGGGCAATGTGGGGGTGTAGGCAATGTGGGGGTGTAGGCAATGTGGGCCGGTGTCACAAGGAACCGCGCCGAGATGGGCCTAACCAGCCCACGTAGCGATTGCAAGGAAAAATGTTCACAATAGGAAAACTCACGTAAGCGAGGACCGTATGCAGGCCGGGAACTGCTGCGGCAGGGGGATTCAGGTGTGGCTTGCCGGTGTAGTATATGCAGGCACGCCTCAAAACCCGAGTGTCTCATAATTATATAAGCAACATGCGACATCCGTCCCAATTAGGATCACCGATCACATGCATTTCCCGATTGACACAAGATCCATGCCGCCGTAACCAGGGTGCCACCTCTTGTGCCCATCACCACGCTTTGTGTCACCGTGCATCTCTCTTGCGCATGTGGTGAAAAATTTACAGACTCGTACTCCAATTGACCGCCTCTGCCCCTCCTCAGCCCGACCCTACTACCCCGCCACCATGTTGGAGAAGCGTACCCTGACCACCCATCTCGCTGACGAGAAAGACACCGTGCACCTCGCTGACGAGAAAAACACCGTGCACCTCGCGGCATCCTCGTCCCACGACTCGGTCGCGTCCCTCGCGAAAAAGGGCGAGCTCAAACGCTCCTTCTCCACCTGGCTGATCGCGTCCATCGGCTTTGGCCTCACCAACTCCTGGTTCGGCATCTCCGCCTCCCTCATCACCGGCATCGCCACCGTCGGGCCCTTGGTCATCGTGTACGGCATCTTGATCATCGCCTTTATCTCCTACTGCATCGGCATCACCCTCTCGGAACTCTCCTCCGCCATCCCGAGTGCCGGCGGCCAGTACGTGTGGCTGCGTGTCCTCGCCCCGAAGCGCCACTCCCTGTTCCTCGCCTACCTCTGCGGCTCCCTCGCCTGGACCGGCGCCCTCTTCACCTCCGCCCTGATGGCCCTCTCCTTGGCCCAGGAGGTCATGGGCATCTGGAACATGCTCCACCCAGACCACGCCACCCAGCGCTGGCAGATCTTTGTCATTTACCAGCTTCTAAACGCGCTCATTGCCCTCTTCAACTGCTACGGCCGCATCTTGCCGAAACTCGCCCTGACGGTGCTCTACGTCTCCATCTTCAGTTACGTCGTCATCACCATTACCGTGTTGGCCTGTTCCCGCGGCCACTACCAGCCGGCGTCCTTTGTGTTCAAGGACTTGAGCAACCATACCGGCTGGGCCAGCACCGGCATCGCCTTCATCGTCGGCCTCATCAACCCGGCCTGGTCCTTCAGCTGTCTCGACTCGGCGTGCCACCTCGCCGAGGAAACGGTCAAGCCGCGCACAGATATCCCCAAGGCCATCCTCAGCACCGTCACCATCGGCTTTGTCACCGCCTTTAGCTACTCCATCGCCATGTTCTTTTGCATCACCAATTTGGACGATATCCTCGCGCTGTCGGTCGGCGTGCCCATCTTCGACATCTACCACCAGGCGTTGGGCAGCCGTGCCGGCGCCATTTGCCTCGCCATGCTCATCATGTTGACGGCCACAGGCTGCACCATCAGCTCGCACACGTGGCAGACCCGCTTGTGCTGGTCGTTTGCCCGCGACAACGGCTTGCCCTTCTCGCGCCACTTGGCGTTGGTCGATCCGCGCGTCGGCGTGCCCCTCAACTCGCACCTCTTCTCCACCGGCTGCGTCGCCCTCTTGGGCCTCCTCTACTTGGCCAGCGACGTGGCCTTCAACTCAATGGTGGTGGGCTGCATCACCTTCCTCCTCATCTCGTACTTGGTGCCGACGCTCTCGCTCTTGTACAGAGGCCGCAACAACATCAAGCACGGTCCCTTCTGGATGGGCAACCTCGGGCTCTTTTGCAACGTGGTGACGGTCGCATGGACAGTGTTTGCCACCGTGTTTTTCCTGTTCCCGTTCCTGATGCCCGTTCTGGGGGGGAACATGAACTACTTCTCGGCGGTGCTCGGGGTGTACCTCGTGCTCGCGTTGGGCTACTGGTTCTTCCCGCTCAGGAGGTATTCGTGCCGCGAAAAGTTTGCCGGCGGCCTAGGCAACCAGGAGGAGGTGGAGTTCCCCGATGTGTGTTTGACTGACTTGTAGTGTGTCAGTGCGTAGGGCGTCTGCAATGTCTCGACCCAGCACAGCCCAATGTCTCGACTCAGTACAGCCTGATGTCTCGACTCAGCACAGCCTGATGTATCGACTCAGTACAGCCCAATGTCTCGACTCAGCACAGCCCAATGTCTCGACTCAGTACAGCTCGACTCAAAGTGCAGCTCGTAATGTGTCACGACACGTGATGGTCACCGCACTTTATAGACTAGAGGGATCTTCAAGATCCCAATAATTAGAAACCCACAACAGATAATAAAATACCCGCACCAGGCACGATACCCCTACACTACACCAATAAATATCGGGACCTACTGACACCTCTCCATCATCATATACATTCCAGACAGGTTCTTATTAGGCCCACATTACTCTCTCCACCAACAATCGCATTTGTGAACGATGAAACTGACCAAAAGAGAACACACGCGAGTACTAGTACCGGCCAAGAACTGGCACAGTTCTAGTAGGTGTCCCCATCATTAGCCCATCCCAATGCACTGTCTTAGTGGTGGATCGTACTTTTGGACAAAGTTACTGGGAAACCGATGAGCTGCGGCGGGGTCCTCCCTTTATATACTCATGTCCTGCAGACAATATCCTGTATATAATTAATTTGAGATGCGGGTAAATTTCCCTCCAGGTTTTTCTGCGTGTTTACAGTTTATCTCTTCACAGTAACGCAGCATGTTCGGATCAAGCAATGGTCAAGCTGGCGGCAATGGCAACCCTCTCTTCACCGCCAAACCGGCCCCAAACCCCGCTCAATCATCTACACTGTCTCTCAAAGAGCTCTTGGACGCGGCTCAGTACATGCCCAAATCTAATGGCGTCTCCATCGGCTCCGTCCATTTGACCCTTCTGGGCCTTCAGCAGAAGGCCCGCGATATGCGCCGCGCAGATCTGGAGTCAAAATCAAATCATACTAAAGCCCACTACCTCTTGGCGCACAGCGGCATCAGCGCCGACGAAATCCAGTCAGAATTGCGCGATTTGGGCTCCATCCCTCCCCTGAATCACCATACGCGCCAGTTGCACGACCCTCCCGCCCAAAACCAGAACCTAGATTCCTTCTTGATCGCTAAAAAAGAGGAAAACGTCCTCCACACTATTGAACAGTCGCTCGATTTGGCCGCTCGCGACTTTGACGCCTTTGTCGCCTCGAAAATATCTATCGATTGGAAAGTCCGTCGCACCCAGTTGCGGCAGTCGATGGGATTGGCCTCCGATGACGCACCCCTCGATCCCAAATCCTTGAAGGAATCGGTAAAGTGGAACTCGTATGCCCACCCGAGCACAACAAGCTTACTATCTCCCTTGGCTCTGGACGCGGACTCGGCCCTGTCCCAAAAACCGCGCCCCGCTAGTCGCGCGATAAGCCGCGAAAAGTTTGAGCTGCTCGCTAAAATCGTTCACGACCTCAATGAGGCACGTCTCCAGGATAGGGCCTTCCCCTTGTGCCGCGAACTCGCCGAGTTTTGCAAATCACAAACAGACTATCACCAAAAACACTTGCTGGACGTGTGGACAATCCTCCTGGACTTGGTGGGATCAGATAAGCACCACCACCAACACACTTCTTCTGCCATTATCCGATCTAGCACTGGTCACTTGGAACGGGAGTTTTTTAGCTACGTTGAAGCTCTCTATTTCAAAGATAGCATGCCCCTGCCTCCCGCCACCAACGTCAACAAATTCCTCTTTTTCTTGAATTCGGTAGTGGCGCGACAGGATCCGGACTTGCTCGGGAAAACCTTGATCGTGAATGACCATCCCTTGTGGGCTTTGGTGTTTTACATGCTTAGGGCAGGCCTCTTCGCGGACGCACTCGACTTTACCATGAGCAACCGCCATCTCTTCAACAAAATCGACGCCAACTTCCCCATATACTTGCAGAAATTTGTCGAGAACGAACACCACCAGTTGCCGCCAGAGTTGAACAAGCGCTTGCACCTGGAGTTCAACCAGCAGTTCCAGTTTATTGTGGGTGGCGCTTATCCCTTGGACGGCCCCACCAAGGACATCCAGTTTGATCCCTACAAGTACGCGGTATACAAGTTGATGGGCCGCTGCGACTTGAGCAAGAAGGCGTTGCCCGCCCCGCTCAACCTCAGTATCGAGGACTGGCTCTGGTTCAACTTGCAGCTCGTGAGCGATGGCTTGTCGCCCCTCCAGAACGACTCGCTCTTGGTCTACGACACATACCTGTTGGCCAATTTACAGCAAAAAGTCTTGTCGTACGGGCCCCGCTACTTTAACGCGTCTCCAAACAACCCCTTATACCTCAAGAGCTTGGTGCTTGTAGGCCTATATGAGCATGCGGTGTACTATGCCCACCAGCACGTGAGCGAGTGCGATGCTGCTCACTTGGCGATTGCTTTGCTATACCACAAATTGTTAACCGTCGGCCACAGCGCCGCGCACGATGAACTATTGGTGCACGGCATCAAGCCCGCGATAAATATCGCGCGCCTTTTGGGGTCCTACACCCGATCCTTCAAGATTAGTGACCCCGTGGTGGCGTCGCAGTACCTTGTGCTCATCGCCATGTCAGGAGATTCGGAGACCAGCTTGTGCCACGAGGCGTTGCGTGAACTCGTATTGGTGTCCCGTGATTTCAGCCAGTTGCTTGGCGAACTCGACCCGGAAACAGGCTCGGTAAGTCCTGGTATCTTGGAAAGACAGCGCCGCTTGATACATCTCCATGACCTGTCCCGCTTTCACGCCCTCATTGGCGATGCCTGTGCTCAGCGGTGCGAGCAGGACGGACGTATCTTTGACGCCATCGTCTTGTACCAATCGTGCCGCGAGTTTGATACGGTGGTCCTGCTTCTCAATAAGCTCCTTGCCGAAATTCTCGCGGTAGCTGATTTGGATCTGCCAGTGCTAAAGATGGCCAGCTTTGCGGACGCCGTCCAGGTCCCGCAACAACAAGCACAAGACACGATCGACAACAACATCATCTTGTTGGCGCTCCACTTGGTGTCGGTGTTTGGCCGCCACGTCTCGATCCTAGAGAGTATTGACCCCGGAAAGATGAGAACGTGCGAGTTGCTCTTGGCAATCGTCACCCTCCGCGACCAGTACGTGAAACACGAATGGCAAGCAGTGATCAACGGGATCAAGGACTTGAATGTGGTCCCCGTCGCCGAATACGATAGCCACGAGGTGATCCGCACCACCTCGGAGGCAATCAAAAACGACGAGCTCGATCTGAATATCGTCAAGGTGATCCCGTCGCTCTTGATCATGGTCATGTCGAGCGTGTCGCAGCACTACCACCAACTAGAGAGCCAAAAGTTCCAGGTTCTAGGCAGCAACGACGAGGAATATGCTCGTTTGAAGCGTATTGCCAAGAATTGTATGGTTTTCGCCGGTGTGGTGCAGTATAAAATGCCGCGCGAGACGTATAGCTTGTTGATCAGTCTTGAAGCGCTGTTATAGAGTGTGAAGGTAAGTTAGAGTGAGGGGTCAATAAATATGACAATGCAGGATGAAAAGAGGCTGTTGTTGTTCGCTTGCAGGCCTTTATAGTAGTACATGTGTAAGTAACGCAAACTGTGTTGGTATCATTAAAATATAGAAACTTTTAAGGCCGTGAGCCTTGATGAAAAATTCAGACTTTTACACTTCAACTAGAATGGGACCTCGGCAGAAACAGACTGCGCCAGCTTTCTCTTTCCCTCCACGTTTCAATGCTTTGTCACACGCTACCGAGAAACTGTATTACATACCCAGTCCTCAAGTCATTGCCAAGGGCCAGATCATCACCATCCCGAACTTCTTCTCAAACGACTTGTGCAATGACCTCATCGCCTCGTTTGAGAAAAATCTTTCCATGGAGACTACTCCTCTCATTAAGAGCAAGGACTATGCAGCCCGCGTCAACGATCGTGCTCTGGTCAATGACTTTGACGCCAGCGCGACGTTATACAAGTATTTGCTGGGTATCTTATTGCAAACGCCAGACTATCCCGATGAAGACTCTAACCACGTACGCAATGAATTCAAGGACGCTAGCGGCTTGAATCCCCAACTACGCATGTACAGGTATCGCAAAGGCCATCATTTTGGGAAACACTATGACGGTTCGGTGCTCTGTGCTACCCACAAGTCGGGGTCTGCCCGGGGGAAAACAAAATGGACGCTCCTCATTTACTTGACGGGCGGTTCCGACTTTGCTGGAGGAGGCACGATATTCTACAACCATAAGCGGGGCCACGGGCCGCTCAATATTCATCCCACCAAGGGGTTAGCGTTGCTTCACAAGCACGGAGACGACTGCTTGGCGCATGAGGCCGAATTAGTTACGAGTGGGGAGAAATGGGTTTTGCGCAGCGATGTGGTCTTTCCTTTGGTCTGAAATAATACTTTTGAGCAGTTCTGGAGATAAGATTAGCGCCGCAACGGTCCTTGTCTCGTTGCAGTGAAAGTTTCAAACAGCTTTGGATAATGACTTTTCCATGAAAAAGTCAGTGGTAACGTCTGCGACCTCAGCATCTGTTTTCCGGTTACCATCGATCCGGTCTCTAACCCATTTGCTCAATTTCGACTGAATGTGAGGATAGGTATACCTCTTGTCGACCAAGAAAATCATTGCATAGTCGTGGGCGTGACGGATACTGCGGCCCACACTCTGGTTAACGGCACGCATGCAAATGTTTTCATAGTAGTTTTGGGACGCGGTGCGCGCCTCAGCACTCGATCCGCCTTTACTCACTACCAGGTCCGCAATAAACTTCCGTCGGGCGATAATCTCGCCGGAATTGCTATTGGGATATGGCAATCCGACCATTACCACTGCGCGAGCGAGGTCATCGGAGAAGTTGATGCCCTCTGACATCTTACCGCCCACTACCGAAAGCAAAAGAGCTCCTTGCGCACTGTTTTTGATTTCCATTCCGTACTCGTGCAACACCACCTCAGTATTTTGACCTGCAGTCTCTTGGAAGATGCGTTTAGGAATGAGCTGCAAAATGCCTTGGGCTTTCCACGCTTGAAACACAATTTCCAAGTACTTGTAGCTCGGCAAGAAACATACCACGCCCTTGGGAACTGTGCGGCACACTTGAACCAAGAAGCGGCCTAGCGCTACGAGAAGCTGCGGATCGTTACGCTTACCGTACAGAAACTCTAGCTCTTTACCGGCAAAGGCGGGTATGGGCATCACCACGAGATTCTGGGGCGGTATGACATGGCCACATTTGAAGATGTTGATGCTAGACTCGGGAACTTGAGGAAACAAGTACTTTTGATAGTCCAGTACCGGTTCCATGGTTCCGCCGCACAAAATGACACACCGGCACTCATCGATCAAGGTTCTAAACACCTGACTCGGGTCAAGAAGCATATACTTGAGTTGCAACGACTGGTCGTCCTGGTGCCAGAAAAGCTTGCCCTCCTGCGACGGGTTCGCGAGCGCCTTCAAGAACTTTACAACTTTGAACAATACGGGGTTCGAAGAGCTCTTACGGGGGCCGCTGGTCGACTCCATGTACAGCTCGATCTTGAAGGCGATTCTCGTTTTGGCCAAGAAGGGTTCAAGCTTGTGAATATTAAGAAGGTCACCATTTGACTCGGAGAATATTCGATTAGCACATATTTCCAGGCCCGCTACTGCGGTTTCCCCTTGAGTCAGAATGAATTTCAGCAAAAGCAGGCAGAATTTGATCAAGCGCATAAGGTTGATGCGGTTACCACTGTTTAGGCGCTTCAAGAACTTTGACAAGTAGACTTTCAAAGAACTTGTCACGTTGTCCACGTCCAGCTGCGAGATCGATACGGAAAACATCGACTCAATTGTACTGAAAATATTATGGGCCTCGTCAATGACCACGATGGCGTCCTTGAGAGTGACATTCATGGCGTCTCTGGCAGACTTTTCCAATAGTATTTGGTATGGAAGGGCAACGATCTCAGCAAGGTCTATTGCTCCACGCACTGCATAGTAGGGACAAACCTGCATGCTCAGGCCCAAGTCAGCGATCAGCGACACATTGTGCACAGTGGAAAGACTGGCGTCTCGGAACTGGCTGGTGATGGCCAGATCTTTGCACAAGAACCTGCATCCCTCCTTGGTCTTTTGCAAGTCTTTACACGCGTCATTGATGCTCTGAATGCTGTGGCATTTCAGTTGAACCTGTGGGTTGATGCAGAGCTGAGCGCGCAGTCCTAGCGGCAAGAACTTGTTACGTTCACGAATATGCTGAAAACACGGCTCAAAAGTAGTCAACTTCAACTGGCTAGCGAATTGGGATAACTGAGAGTGAGTACGGGAGGAGAAGAGAATTTTCACGGGACAATCATTGGGAAACCGTTCATGTGTATCTGCGCCAGATATCTTTTCAAGCAATTGGTCAATCTCGCGCTTGATGGCGGTATTACGGTCTGCAAATTGTTCCTCATGATAATCCGGAGGCAAGAAACGGTCTTGATTTGAATTCGGAGGCAAGAAACGGTCTTGATTCGAATCAGGAGCAATCGATTCTCGCTTGCGTTTGCGGTGAACATCGTGATGTGGGCGAGCCATTTTCGAGGCTAAATCATCCAAGTGAAGCTCAAAGTCTAGTAGGCCACGCGTATTCTTTGTAGCCACGGTACTGTTGTATGCCTGAGTAACCCATTCTGGCTCATCCTCCGAGTCTGAGGCCTGTTCCTGCGCAGTGTTCCATCCCACAGTCTTTTTATACCGTCTGAGCCAGGACATCAGGGCACATATGATGGAAAGGGTCTTGCCGGTGCCTGTGGGGGACTCAAAAATGCCCACCTTGTAACCCTGATCTATAGTGTTATAGAACGCATCCATAAAGTCCACTTGGATGGGGTAGGGTACATACGGATGGTTATAGGCGTTGGCAGCCGTGGTCATCGCAGCCAGAAGCG
>JAKTSS010000441.1:0-10245 GCA_030580355.1 Debaryomycetaceae sp. yHKB357
CGGGATGGTGTCGGTCGGGGGGAGGCGGCATGCGGTCATGAGCCAGACCATGCCAAAGACCTGGCGGGCGCGGTCCTTTGTGGTTTTGGAGACGACTTTGTGGGCGGGCATGTCGGAGGGGGCCACGGTGTCGTGCGACAGGACGGGCTGCTCGGCGTCGCGGACCAGGGCGGCGAGCTGGTCGAGGGGGATGGCGGCGGACTGGTGCGCGAGCCGCTTGACCTCCAGCTCCGACTCTGAGAGGGTGCCCTGCTCGTGGTGCAGGCGCAGGCGCTTGCGGGGCCGGCCGGCGGCGATGTTGGGCTCCGACATTGAGCGGTCGCGCGCGTAGGGGTCGAGATCGTACTGGAAGGGGTACTGGGCGTACATGGGATGCAGCAACGGCGACGGCGAGGTGTGGCGATGGGAGAGGGCAACATCGTACTCTAGGGTGTGAGGGTGGGGGTGGATGTGGGAGAATGCGAAGCTATCCTCGGGAGCTACGTGCTGGATGTGTGGGTGGTTGCCTTGTGATGAGATGAGTGGGTGGTTGCCTTGTGGTTGGATGTGTGGTTGGTTACCTTGAGGTAGGATGTGTGGTTGGTTACCTTGAGGTTGGATGTGTGGTTGGTTACCTTGAGGTAGGATGTGTGGTTGGTTACCTTGTGGTAGGCTGCCTGATTGGAGATGCTGTGGCTGATTACTCTGTGATGGGATATTTTGATTATTTTGTGATTGGTCGTGCTGCGATTGGACATCCTGGTCATGTTGTGATTGGCCAGGCTGTGGCTGGGCGTCTTGATGTTGTTGGACGTCATGGTCATGCTGGGCATGGTTATGTGGATGGTTTTGCTGCGACGGCAGGTGATGGAGGAGGGAATGGGCGTGCAAGGCTAGCTGGGGATGCAGAGCGGGCGACAGCTGAAAGTATAGAGGGGGCGGCGGCTGGTCCAAGTAGGGCGTGCGAGGGTGGGGCGGCTGGTCTGGGTACGGCGTGCGAGGGAGGGACGGCATGTGCAACGGGTGTTGCTCGATGTGCGGTGCGGGATGCGGGAGAAGGGATAGCGGGTAGCGGGGCGCAAAGTCTGCGGGAGGCAAGGCACTCTGGAGCAGGTGGGGAGGGTTCTGAGCGGATGCGGAGGACGTTAGCGAGCTGGGAGGACTGGACGGAGTCGTGGAGGACGGGTTTGGGCGGGAGAAGAGATTTGGATGCGACAGCAGTTTAGGCAGAGGGTGTTTCATGGAAGGCCAGCGGTCAGCAGGTCATGGGAGGGGGAGGGAGGATGAAAGGAGGGAGGAGGGGGAGAAAGGAAAGAGCAGAGTGTGGACAATAAAGCCGGGAACGGCGGTGCTTTAAGCAAAGCGGGTCCGGGGAAGCAGCAGGCAATTAGCGCCAGGGGCAATGCGTCGCCAGACCGCGGGGAGCGAGGAGGGAACGAGGGGAGGAGCGAGGGAGGAGCAGAGGGAAGCAAGTGGTTGAAATTTTGCGCCATCAGCAGCCTGTTTTTCCAGGACAATGTGTAGCTGCGAAAAATACGGATGCAGCGTCTGAATATTATTTGGGCAGGACCGCACCCGCATTCGGATGCGCTCATCTCAACGGTGTGCCTAATTAGGGGTGCTACTGCCGGCGAGCCACGCTGGGGGGATCTGCTGGGGATCTGGGGGCCAATGGCCAGAGACTGGGGTGCGAGGGTGCGAGCCGCGGTCACCGCGGAAATGACCCGACCTGACACAGGAGCGGTTGGGGAAAACAGTGGCGGCGACAAGCAGGGCGCAAAAGCGCATGATGCGGGCAAAACAGAATGCGCGCCGTAACTCAATCCACGACGCACGGCGAAAATTATATCTCGGTGTTTCAGCAGTTGGCGACCACGCAACCGCACTTGTCTGCGCCCACGCCATGCCGGCAGAGCCGTCGCCGTCCCACATCTCGGTGTCGATTGTGATTGTGATTGTGATGTAGTTGTAGATTGCTAGATAGATTGAGATTGCTAGATAGATTGAGATTGCTAGATAGATTACTTGGTGTTAGACTAATTGTTAGTTGGTTGTAGATTGATTAGTGATTGTGACTGAGTGTTGGAGCGCGAAGGATCATCGCAGGCTAGGAGTACCGCGCCAAGCAAACCATCACCGCGAATGGCACAAAGCGCTTTGCACCCGGTGGGCGGAGACTCAAGGACCCGCCATGGAGCCAAGTGCATGAGTCAACGAGGCCAGGGCGACTCAGGGATGGGTCGCTCGAAATTAGAGTGTCTCACTACTCGGCTAAATGCGGCCGGGATTGTCGCCCGCGCTAAAACCGGCCACCGGAAAGGGAATGTCTAGCCGAGCAGCGATCTCGTATTTTCCGACGTATTTTTTACGGGTTTACACGCTAGCATTACCGACAGACGAAAAACAAATCCCTGATAATTTTCAGGTTTTTTTAAGTGATATTTATTATAATGCTATACAGTTTGGCAATTTTTACTCATTTATTATAATACAATACAGCACAGCAATTTTTACTCATTTATTACGATTTCGACACACTCACATTTTTCACGCACTTCAGGTAACATTCCCGGTCTCGCTTGAACACCGGCCGCATGCAGGTGCGCCTGGCCCGCCTCGCCCCTCACGCCGCGTTAGCCTGATTCGGACTCCGCCGCACAGGACCGCGGCTGCCGCCTTGTGCGCTGCCAAGACATGGCCTGCTTGCCTATCGTGTGCCAGTCACCGCGTTGCGCGCCACTCTATTTTTTCGTGTCTAGCCTGACACTCTCTACTCCTGCAAATCCTGTACCGCGGTCACGTTACTGCCAACCTGTCGTGTCTTGCTTGCTAATGCCTCGCTACTCGTGTCTTTTGCTTGGTAACTATGCGCTCCTAGTGTCTTTTGCTTGGTAATGCCACGCTACTCGTGTCTTGCTTGCCAAGTTTGTCCTGTCACATCAGATTATGTAATGTCTCGACCTGACCCCGAATATTCTGTTCGCTCATCTCATCTCGTCCATCACCCATCGCACCCTCCCTTCTATCACCCCCATCTCAATTCACCCCCCTCCACCTCAAGCTACCCCCACAGCCATCTCAAATTACACCCACCCCGCCATGGCCGTCCTCAACTCCAACCCGGAAATCCTATTGCGCAAGCGCAAAGACGCAGACAGGAAACGCCTAGACAAGCAGCAGGAGGATATCGAGCGCCGCGCAAAGAACGCCCGCATCAACCGCAAACGCAAGTTTGTGCGCGCAGAGACCCTTGTCTCCAACCACAAGTCGAACGAGTTGGAACGCAAGCGTATCCGCTCCTTGACCAACAAACAAGAGCGCTTGGCCGCCTCGCACGCGCTCCCCGACTCCACAGAGTACCGCCTCCTCTTTGTCATCAGGGTCCCGAACCACACCAAGGGCTTGCTGCTCCCGACCAAGGCCCGCCAGGTCTTGCACGTCTTGAAGCTCGACGAAATAAACACCGGCGTCTTTGTCAAGGCCTCGCCCCTCTCCATGTCCTTGTTGAACTTGGTCGCCCCCTACGTCATCATTGGGAAACCGTCCTTGAGTTCCATCCGCAAACTTTTTCAGAAGCGTGCCCGCATATCTCGCCAAGACGACAAGCCGGAAAAGTTGGACAACAACTTGGTCGTGGAACAAAAGTTTGGCGACTCCTTGGGCTTGGTCTGCATCGAAGACATTGTCCACGAAATCACCTCCTTGTCGGAAAACTTTCACGCCATCCAGCAGTGGCTAATGCCCTTCCAGTTGAGCGCGCCCGACAACGGCTGGGGGCCCGTCGCCAAGTTGGCCAAGCTCGTGCACCACCAGAACAACAAGCCCAAGATCAGCATGAGCCAGGACTTTATGGTCCAGGAGGCGGCCGACATTGATGCCATTATCGATGCCCAGAATTGATGTTCTCATAACAAAACTGGTGTTGCGTAGATGAATAGAATCTATATCGCGTATAACAGAATTGATGTTCGTATGGCGATGCAGCGTATAACAGAGGTGACGTTGTGTAAGATGAGGATAGGGTAGTTGTTGTCCTCACTCGTATCGTAAAGATGGTCTCGCGTAATTGAAGACACGTCTTGACAGTCCAGTGGGTGAGCTCGTTATTATAGGTGATACCGCTTCATGAAGTTATTTTATTCAGTTTCGCACGATACTGACAGGTGCTACTTGCAATCTGTGCTCGAGTGATTGTCGCGACAGCCACGTACGTTTGACCGATACATGCAGATCACCAAGTGGAACAATCTCACCTACTGAGCTCTCACTCAATTCGTGGATAATAGTAGTAGCGGTGAAGCGTCTAGTGAGGTTCGTGTCATGATGCCGTCAAGTTTAGCCCTATTCCTGGCCCTATTCCTGATATCAGCAGGTCGCAACACCAATGAGACCTCTCTCTCAAAATCCCGAATACCTGGATACTCAAGTGTACAATTGACGGATGTCTGTGCAAATGGCTCCTCCACATTCACAAATTCATACACATTGGGTCTGGCTTGGCCTCATGTGACCTTCCAATAGAATGCTCCGCTGAGTGTGAGTGCCCGAAAAGCACCATCCCTAATCCGATATCGGCTATCCTCAAAATGTCGTTCTACCACACCAACCTACTTTGCTGTTCTCTGCGGCCTTTCCCACTCTCAACGTTGAGCCAATTTTATTATCCAAACAATCCACAGGAATCCACAGGAATAATTTTCTGGCCGCATTTTGGCTGCAAATTATTTTTTCCCGCGGCGGCGACGTTGTCCGGGAAACGCCGCACCATCGATGACGCCCAGCTTGCGATACCGTAACCACTCTGATCACTTTGTTGCAAAGCACTGCGATGTGTGCTGTTCGGCAAGAGTCTGCTCAATGTGTGGTCGGTAACTGAGTCAAACACACTTGGACAGTGCTGTGCGTCCTGTTACTGGTCCACATTCGCTGCAATTCCAGAACCGCCTCACCGGCTCTTCCAAAGGCGCGGGCGCTAGCATTAGTCCGCTCGGATACGGTAACTATCCGCTACGCAGCCGTTACTAGGCCGCCATTTATTTTCACCGCCTTCTCTGCAAAAATTGCGCTTTCCATCAGTTGCGTTGGCACCTTGAGCAGTGTGGGTCGTTTCCAGGCACGCACCAGTGACACATTCCACGTTCAGGCGGCTCCGGTAATTTTGTATCGCACTAAGCCGAGGCTGAACGGTTCGCATTGTTGCATCACCCAAGGTCTAGGGCAAGTTCAACGCGCGAGTCAGTTGAGCCGTTCATACATGGTGCTTTTACATTTTTGCACCGGTGTGTTTGACCACTGGACCACATACATTCTGGCTCTGCCAAGTTACCGCATTGCTATCCTGCCATGCATTGCTTTTAAACGTTGCTCCCCTGACCCACCGACACTGCAACAACTTGAAAAACACACTTTTTTGATCATAGACTGCATCGCAGGTACCTGATCACACATCTTGAGGATCACACATTCCACTACGACACATCTCAGGATCACACATATCCACCACGACACATCTAAATAACGTCCACATATCACAAATACATGACACATCATTACCAAAGTACACACCCTCACAGTTGCATCACCAATACTTAGCAAGGCCCCTTGATTGCTGTGAGTGACAGAATCAAGACTAGTTTATTACTTGCAGAGATAAACGTACATGTATGTCACGTATAAACAGATCAAATACTCGACGTATCTCGTTTTACACTATCACGATATTGACATGACCGGCGGTATAAGCGATGTCGCTTTTTTCTGGTATAAGGTCTACAGAACAGCTACTATTCCTCAGGCAAGTAACAGTCTATGGCACTCGCCAAGCTGGGATAAAATCATTCTTCCGACGAGCAAATCAGGGGACAGCGCTAAAGGTACTCCTCGCAGTACGACATCACCGCCAACAAAAAAAGTCAATGCGAAAAGAGGTATTCTAATGTACATGGATCAAGCAAGTAACAGTCTATGGCACTCGCCAAGCTGGGATGGAATCATTCTTCCGACGAGCAAGTCAGGGGACAGCGCTAAAGGTACTCCTCGCAGTACGACATCACCTCCAACAAAAAAAGTCAATGCGAAAAGAGGCATTCTAATGTACATGGATCAAGCAAAATCAGTCAAGAGGTGCACGCCGTTCATAGTTCTTGGGCGGGACGCGACCTTGCGGCCAAACGTCCGCTCAATCTCGTCGTAAAAGTGGTCAGGGTTTGCTGGATTCTTGGGCCCGTACTCTGGCGCGCTCTCCATCCCCAGCAAGTCCAAAATGTGGAGCTTCAGTTTCCCCGCAAAGTCCTGGGGGAACTTTATGCTGCCCACGCCCCACTCGCCCTCGAAGCGCAACGTGTGGAGCGACGGGTGGTTGCACATGAGGCGGGGCACCACGAAGCTGCGCACGTCCACGAGGCACTCCCACACCTGCAAGTTGGCGGGGAGCTGGATCTTCTTCAGAAAGAACCTCTTGTTCAAGATCGTTTTGAGGGTGTGCAACGAGTCGAGCTCGGGCGGGAACTGGGGCAAGATCTCGGCCCACTTGAGGTCGAGTGTGTGCAAGTTGGGCGGCGGGCGCCACGTGGCGAGCGACGAGATTGTCTGAGCGCAGACGGACAAGGTTTTCAAGTTGACGAGCTGGGCCCAGTTTGGTCCGTTCGGGTCGGGGGAGTCGTAGTCCTGGAGCGCCCTATTATCGCTGCAGTTGATTTCCATTTCCTTGATGGAGCGCGGGAACACCACGTGGTGCAACTTGAACTGGTAAAAGATCAACAACTCAAGGTTTGGCGGGAGCTCGATGCGGGGCGCTTTTGGGTTGATCAAGTTGCCTTCGAAGCCGTCAATAGACAAGGTTTTCAAGGACGGCGGGAGGGACCTGAGCAAGGTGGGCAAGTGGAAGGTCGGGGACAATGCGTCTTGTCGGAAAGCCAAGTATTCGAGCGTGGGCGGCCACGAGATCGACTGGTCGGACGGCATGCTCAGGTCGGTTTCTGCGCCCATGAGGTACAAGCGCTTGAGCAGAGGCGGGAGCGGCAGCTTGCCGAAACGGAACGACGGGAACCGGAGCTCCAACTCCACAAGGGTTTTCGGCATTACACTGGTGGGGATGAGCATGTCGGCGGTGGAGTCGAGCAAAAGCGTCTTCAAAGTGTCGGTTGATTTGACATACTGTGCGAGAAAGGCTTGCAGATTCTTGTCAAAGTCGCTCAAGTACAATGCCTCGAGCCGGGGCGGGATCTGGAAGGACGCGAAATCGACCTTTGTTGTGATGAGGCGGAGGTCTTTCAAGTGCGACGGCCAGGACACGGCGCTCCAATCGGTGACATGGCAGTAGTCCAAGCGGCATTTGCGCAAGCGGGGGAGCGATGCAAAGGGCACGGCGCCTTTAAAGTTCTCGCACTCGATAAAGACGTCGGTGAGCGAGTGGATCGAGAGGAGGCTGAGGACGTCGCGATCGGTGGGAACGTACTGCTTGATGCTGAAGGCGTGGTAGTGGGTCTCGCCGATATCCATTGCGTTGATCAAGTCTTTGATGGGATCGATCAAGGACGCTTCGACGCCGACTCTCAACTTGAGCACGGCGATGCGGCGGGCGCGATGGGTGGTGAGAAAGTCTATGCACGCCGGGAGACCGCGGACGCCGGGGTTGTATTCGGAGTCGGGCTCGTCGTCGACAAGCAACTCGGTGCACTTGCCGTAGGACGCGGCGAAGGCCGCGTCGGCGATGCGGGGATCGGGATGGTGGACGAGCGCAGTGTGCAAGTAGATTGGCGGAAGACAGAGCATGATCTGGTAGAGGGCATCGTTTTGGAAACGGGCCAACAAGGCGAGAGCGTCGGTAGTCATGCCAATGGATGGAATGGAGAGAGAAGCGATAATTGTTCACATTTAGACTTGATCCGGCTTAGTAACTGGAAATGTTCGCTAGACGATAAGTAGTAGGAGGTTTTACCCGTAGTAGGAATATTACGAGTAGTAGGAGGTTTTACCCGTAGTAGGAATATTACGAGTAGTAGGGATCTTACCAGTAGTAGGAATATTTCGAGTAGTAGGAATATTACGAGTAGTGAAGGCTCCACCAGTAGCAGACCATGCCAGCCCTGCAAACGATCTACCATCAATTGTCGCAAGACAATTCGTACGCGTACAAACTTATCGGGCTCCCGCCGGCCGTGCTTGAGCTTATCGAGAGTGATCCCAATGCCGAGCTCGTGATCAAGGCCGATCCGTCACATAAACCACGCGAACGCGTCGTGCTCTGCACGGAGGACACCACGTATGTGATGCGGCAGGGCGACCATTCCAACAAGCGGCTACTACTAGACGACATGGGCGTGAACTCGCGGGGCCGGACGGTCTCGAGCGCGGTGCCGCTCGATCTCGGGCGCACCCTCGTGGGCTTTGGCACGTGTTCGTACCAGTACGAGTTGCAGGAGACGGTCGGGACGATCGACACGTCGGGGATTGCGCGATACCCTGGGAATTTCGTTACAGATGGCGTGGGCGTGGTTACAGATGGTGTGGATGTTACAGATGTCCTGAATGGCGAAACCAGCGTAGCGGAATTGCAGAGGACGCTGGCCATCTGCCGGCGCGACTTTTACCGGGAGTGGTACGCGATGGGCGGCACTGAGGTCGCGGGAAACGCGCGGATTCTCGACGAGAGCGTGATCACAGACGTTCTCTGCACGATCATCACGCAACTCATAGGGAACGCATTAGACTACACGCGCGAGTCGATCGATAGCGAGACGCTACTAGCGCAGTTCCCCGCGGACTTGTACGCGCGGGAGATATTCACGTCGATGATGCACAAGTTCGCGGCGGGGGACGCGTTCCCGCGGTTCCGGCTCGACAACGCGACGGCGAGCCGGTGGATCGGGGTGCAGGTGTTGCGGAGCGAGCCCACGCGCGGGTTCCGCGACGCCGAGTTTCTCGCGGCGTGGAAGCTGCGGCTTCCGGATTTCTACGAGGCGCCGCTAGAGTTGGGGGCGGTGCGGGGCCACTACTACCGGCCGCGGCCGGACACGATACGGTACTGCGACGCGAAGCAGCTCCCCGCGGGGTTGGCGGAGCGGTTGCGTGCGCTCTTTAGGCTCAGTCCGCGGTGGCGGTACGAGGAGATGGTGCCACTCCTCGCGGACCACGCCACCGCGGCCCGGACGGTGGACTCTATCATCGTGAAGCACGCGAAGAAAGAAGACGGATTCGTGGTGAGTGGCCGGTGAGGAGAAGTAGAGTGGGCTACAAATTACAAAGTAGTATGGTAGCAAATTTTATGCGAATCTAGATATATTGGGCGCTTTTCACTGTTTTAGTGGTGTCTTTAGTGCTAGTGGTGTTTTTCGTGCAGTTTTTTACGTATTTTAGTGGTGTCTCTAGTGCTAGTAGTGCTTTTCGCGCAGTGTTTCACTGTGTTTTAGTGGTGTCTTTAGTGAGTGGTGTTTTTCGCGCAGTGTTTCTCTGCATTTTAGTGGTGTCTTTAGTGAATAGTGCTTTTCGCGCAGTGTTTCACTGCATTTTAGTGGTGTCTTTAGTGTGGTTGTGTTTTTCGTACCAGTGTTTTACTGCATTTTAGTGGTGTTTTCACAGTGCGATATTTTTCGTGCAGTGATTTACTGTATTTTAGTGATATCTTTAGTAGCAGTCTATATTTTTCGTGCAGTGTTTTACTATGTTTTAGTGATGTCTTTAAGGCCAGTGATGTTTTTCGTGCAGTGTTTCACTGTGTTTTAGTGATATCTCTAGTGTGGTGGTGTTTTTCGTGTAGTGTTTCGGTATTTTAGTGGTGTCTTGAGTGCCAACGACGTTTTTCGCAGTATTTTTCGTGCAGTGATTTACGCACTTAATAGTGTCTTTAGTATTATATTTGTACTAGTGGTGCTTCTCGTGTCCTTCACTCACAGACACCATGGCCACCACCCTCATCGTGCTGCTAATTGTACGTCCTCCCATCGACACACCCGTCCCCACTAACCCCCCAGAGCGGCGGATGCGCGGGCACGGCCACCGACTTGGCCTTCTTCCCCGTCGACACCCTCAAGACTAGACTACAGGCCAAGGGCGGCTTCTTCCGCAACGGCGGCTGGAAAGGCATCTACAGAGGCGTGGGCTCGTGCGTCGTGGCCTCCGCGCCCCTGGCCGCGCTCTTTTTCGTCACCTACGACCACGCGAACCGCGTGTGGGCCGCGTCCTTGCTGCCCGTCCCCTGCCACATGGCCCTGGCCCTGTTGGGCGAGGTCGCCGCGTGCTTGGTGCGCGTCCCCGCCGAGGTCGTCA
>JAKTSS010000442.1:0-10223 GCA_030580355.1 Debaryomycetaceae sp. yHKB357
ACTTTTCGCGGATAATCTCTCCCATTGTTCTGCTCTTGTTGAACGGTTGCGCCCAATACGATTTCTCAATATCCCTGACATACTGGTCTGCACCCTCGTCGGTGGAAGACCACATGTGGTGCTCCAACCTCGCCACAGCAGCTATCACACGTACCTGTGCATTCCGGATCTCTAGGGTGGTTTTCCCACTTGAAAGATCGGCCGCCGCACAGAACGCTGTATAGAAAAAGAGGTAAATCAAATGCATGTTGTTTGGGCAAAACTACACAGCACATGCTGCCTCTTTATATGCTGGATTCGCACGATCGAGTGCCCCCGCCAATTAATTGCAGCGCAAAATCGCGCTTTTAAAACTACTCGCGAATCAAAATCTTTTCTGCAAAATTGTGTGTGGTTGATTCCGTTTTATGAACAATACCCAGATTCCAATTTCGGAGGGGGTCTTTCGGAGATTTCCGTTTGGAGGGGAAATCGTCCTTGAATATTTCGCTCGTCTTATCATCTCCGATGTGCAAGAGAGGGTTGTCATGCCTCGCTTACCATTCCTTAATTCCTCAAATATGCTTCATGCACGGTGCGTATTTCCTCGTCTGAAACACTATCGCGCAAAGCAAACTCAAACCTTGTTTGGTATCATGTCTACTTTACTCTAAATGTCTACATCCTCCTGCTCGCCTCTTGGTCGTTGAATCGCCTACCTACCATGACTTCCCAACCACACTGCCCGAAACGCTGCTTGACCTTTTGATGCTACCGCTAATTTCAAACTCCGGTATCATTTGCCTTGTTTTTAAACTTTAGAGTTCGCATTCTGGCTTTGAGGTCGGAAAATATTATCATCATGTTCTCCCTGTTACAGAGGGTTGACCCTACCGAATAACCTTCACCCCCCAAGTGTTTTAACTAGAGAAGACAACTCTGCAACTCGGTCGTCTTATATGCTGCTTGGTTCCTGATTCATCACCCTCGGGTCTGGTTGGCTCGTAATTTACCATCTCTCTGCGTGGCAAGTTTAAGCTTTCTCCCTTTTTTGACCCTTGAGAACGGCCGCGATTTCGTCCATCGCGTCAGTATTGTCTCTCGAGCCGGCATTATTATTTATCGCACTTTGTTCGCATTGCGATTTTCCATCCTTTGTGCTGCGTGGCAATTTTCGAGTGTCCGCTAGGCTGACCTTCAAGAGAGCCTACAACTATGGCGATCCGGCAATCTTTGTGTTTCTAGTCCGCATCAAAACTACCATATTGAACTTTTCGTGGTAGTTTCCAAGCTTCCCCCCGTGCTGGCCCGTGAAAAAGTCTAAAGCCTACACGAGCCCGCTGCTCTTACTCATCCAGCATTCGATGTTTACGACCCACCCTAAAAAGGGTCCTCATGACATTTAAGCTTTAAGGTTCTACGTTGCTCTTGCAAAACTCATGACCGATTTATCCCCTAGCCACCACTATAAAGTGCCCGCACGATCTTACACTCTCATCGCAATACTATAACCAAATGACTAGACGATCTCGCAAGGTGTTCGACCGGTTAAACGCAGTTCACTGCGACGAAAAGCTCGTCGGTCATTATCTCCTCGACAAGCCATTCTGCCCCTCTAAAAAAGATTTTGAAAATCACTTTCCCGCTTCAAATGCACAGGACTATACACAGTTCATGTTGTTTGTTAGGAGGTATCCCGGGTGCATCTCTGAGCACTTTTACCAAGCTTGCGCCGCCCGCAACGAGTCACAGCTCTTGTTCAAGTGTACTCGTGCCCCTGACGGCGCTAATGAAGATGATTTGGGCCATAGCTTACGTATGCGCTGTGTCAAGGCTTTGAAAGGAAGGCAGATGATGTTCAACACAAGAGAATGGGATGATGATGATATTTTAGACTTTGTTGTTGCGCCCAACCTCAACGTGAGATTTATTCTGCCCAAGGATCCTGCTCAGATCGAGGAATGGACCGAATGGAGCCGCTCGTTCATGAGGGACCGGACTCAAATGCTCATAGTCGACTCTGCAAAGAAATGTGTCGACAAGTTCTTTGAGTTCTCGCAAGTGCAAATTCATGACTATCTTGTGGCAGGATATTTGGAAATTCCCCATACCCAAAGAACGAATGCAAAAGCGTATCTCGTCAAGTACTTTCCCACGGACCTGGAGGTTTCAATCGTTGACTTGAGCGAGCATTATGGATTGTTTGATCTCCGAGCACGTAAGGGACACAGACAGATACCCAAGGGATGGATCCGCTTCCACTATTTGGCATCGGCAAAGCTATCTGCTCTTTTGGGAAAGTTTCCTTTGCTGTCCATGGACGCAAAATCATCCTTCCACATTGGATATGAGCTGCCAAGGCGGGCCTTTGTCTTGGATGAAGCGGCCGCAGAGAACGAGAAAGAAGTGGCTCAAGCTGCAACTAGTGAAGGAGCTGCAGAGGATGAGATGTGATAAAAGGTAAACCAAGATATCCTCCGGTTCGTTGCTGTAAGAGCGTAGTGTGTAAATCAAGGATCCTGCAACGTTGATTGAAAGCTGAGAGCTCAATGTGGAAGGGAAGGGGGGGTGGGGAAGGTCCGGCAATTTCAGTCCGCATCGAAACGGAAGGTAACTGGAATATCTGCTCTGAATTCCCCTACCGCGCATGCACGATCATCCTACTCTGTATCTGTATCGCGCACACCTGGGTGTCGCCGATTTCAAATCGTACCGATTTCAATTCATTGCGAATCGATATTGATCGCGCGCCCCTGCGTGTTAATTCCGTTGCAGGGTTACCTCGTTATTTCACGATCTTCAAGACCGCACGAATCCTAGATCTCAGATATACACACCTCCACAGTAGTTGTTGATTGTTCTTCTTCATTTCGGATCGTGAATTATTAGCTTGTGAAGTAAATTAAATTAATGCGGCAGTAGAAATCTCGCAACTCCCTTTGGACTCTTTAGCGGTCAGGGAGCACATGTCAGCGGGACAGCATTTCTTCAAACAGCTCGATGTGTCGAGTAAAATGCACGCAAAATATAGAGCTTTCAACTTTCCTATGTAGTCTACTTGATTCACAAACAGTAACGTTTGGTATAGTGGACGTTTTGCGCCTTTACGCTAATCATCCCTCGAAAATCGGTGGTAGTAATTTACGACGAAGCGTATAGCATTGTTTGCGGCTTGGGTAATCTCATCGTTTTCGTGATAAGCTATCACGCATCTTCTGTAGTGATTAATCATGTATTATATTGAATTACTCTTTTCTAACTTACCGAAGCAGACTCTCACTCATTTTCTAGCCTCTAACAGATTTTAGCGGTACGACACTCTAGCTGTACCAAAGCGTAGCCCTAGCTGTACCCACCTCTTAAACCGAACAATACCCTCCATCGACCCTCAAGTCGGACCCGGTAGTATAGGTACTTGCGTCCGACGCAAAGTACAAGTAGGCGCCGCACAATTCGCGCGGGTCGCCCTGGCGACCCTTGGGGATCATGCTATACCATTTCTGCTTCATGTCTTCCGGCACAAAGTCCAGCAACTCGGTGCCGATGTAGCCTGGCGAGACTGAGTTCACTCTGGCGAACGGGGCCCACTCGATCGCAAGCAGCTTCGCCAAGTGGAGAACGCCCGCTTTCGCGGCGTTGTATGCGGCCTGGAGCTGCGGCACGTTCACAATGTGTGCCAGCATCGACGCAGTCATCACGAGCGAGCCGAATCCCTGGTTGCGGAACACGCGGCCGATATGCTTGCTGCAGTAGTAAACTCCATTCAAGTCAATGTTGACGACATTGTGCCAGTCGTCGTCACTGTCCTGGTCGATCAACGCGCCCGAGGTCCATGCAATGCCCGCATTAGCGACGAAAACATCGATTGTTGTGAATTGCGCCGCAATCGACTCGATTGCGCTGCTGACCAGGTCGGCCTTGCGCACGTCGCACTGAACGTACTGGATGGCGGCAGTTGGGAACTGGGCCTGCAATTTCTCGACCAAAGCGGGGTTCGGGGCGAAGTCCATAAGGGCCAAGCGGTCGCAGCCCGCCTGGAGGTATGCCTCTGCCACGACTGCGCCGATTCCGCGGACACCGCCCGTAATAACGGCGGACTTTTGGCGGAGCGAGAAGAGGTCCATGATATTGGGCTTGAGCGCCGGGGCCGGGGCCGGGAGCGGGCCAATACCGGTGTTGACTATAGATGTGCTGTTGTTGGTGGAGTCAACTGTCATTAGTGATTGCGGTCCAATACAGTAGGTGCAATAATAGGACGCGGAGGGGGCTTATATAGCAGGATAACAGGTATCACGTGTGTAGATCGAAGGGCAGAAAAAGGAAAGATAAGAGCTGCGCTATGACGTAATTTTCATGCACTGCCGTGCCGTATTTTCTCGGCAATTGCCTTGTTTGCGGCTTCGTGGAAGCATTCTCAGCGGTTCCGGGTCCGCCTCGCCTGTAGGGTCTGGAAGTCCGATGGTGTGGTGCTATTGATGTACGGGCTCTACGTGCATGATACGATCGAGGAGATGTAAGGGCGGGAAGTGTTTTCCTAGGGTGATAGTCTCCTGTCACAAGATCCCGCCCCATCGCCATATCCGGCACGTCAAGACTGTGCGCGCACAAGTATGATGAGAACGACGAGATGATGTTTGTCCATCGAGGTAAGTTCGTGTTCTAATGCTCGTAGAGCATTTATAATTACTCGAGAGTTCGTCATCCTCCACCCATTCATTGTACAAGGTGCGAGCACAGACTAGTCATTCGACGTGATTCCGTCCTCTATCTCAGATTAAGCGACGCCAACGGTGTTGTAGGTCGCGCCTTGTGTGAATGAAAGGCAGTCAGTAGATGGCGAATGGCCAATTGAAAGATTTCTTCTTTCTCATACACACATACAGTGCCAATACATATCACAAATACTAAGACGCGTGATAATACTCCAGAGCATGAATCAATATGAAAGTTACTCAATTTTCATGATCCGTGATTGTATTTTGCAAGCGAGTTGTTCGGAAATCGGTGGATATTGATGACAGGGCACCGGTTTGGAATTGGGAGCAATAATGCATGGCGGAGCGTACAGAAAGCGTCGCACACTGATCAAATACTAGCTCACCTCAGAATGCGCATCAATCATCAGTTGTTGTGGATATTGGGACTGAATGGCGC
This sequence comes from Debaryomycetaceae sp. yHKB357, assembly GCA_030580355.1. Lineage (NCBI taxonomy): Eukaryota > Fungi > Ascomycota > Pichiomycetes > Serinales > Debaryomycetaceae > Debaryomycetaceae sp. yHKB357. The sequence goes on from JAKTSS010000442.1 coordinate 5,134, forward strand.
CAATCTGCAACGAGTCAGTACCCTGAGCATTGGAATTCCAACGGCGATCCGCAGGATGGGCCCACGCGATAATACAATTGAATTACTTTATGGTATTATACACGTGACTAATGTCATTTCTGCCCAGACACTCCCGTGACCAAACCAATTTTCAGGTGCCTGGTGTTGCAAATCACTAGTACTGACGCAGCAATGGAAGACTTGACGGCTTCAGTATGGGACGACGTGCTCCCGCCGTCCAAGCCAATCAACATATTCTCCGCGGATAATGACGACCGCCAATCCTCGTCGCCATCTCCGTCGTCGTCTCCTGAACGCGCTTCCTCGCCAGCCAATCCGCTACACCTCACCTCGCCGTCAGATCCTCACGCTCTCATCGCGAATCTCACGCTGTCGCCCTCTCCACCACCCCCGTCGTCCAGTCGCCACAACCACCATCATCTTCCAGATACAGAGTCTCCCCTCTTTGAATCAGTCTCGTCGGTCGACGATTCGGCAGTGCCCCTTCCCCACACCCTGCCCCGTCACCATAACCGGGCGAGGAAGTACACTTCGAAGATCACTATTCACCACTTGCTGCCCACTCCGGCAACGCCCCTGAAACAGGGCATGGACCCCTTATCGCTGGCTAATGCCACTGCTGCTCCCATCACGCCCACTACCCCCACCCTCTCGGCCGTATCTCCACATCACCTAACTACCGCCGACCAGTCTAACCCTGCGCTCCACAACCCTCATGCCAGTCCCAACTCTTATGGCAGCCCACAATCCCAAACTGCGAGCCCCAAATCACGGTCCCCCGCAAAATCACACGTCTCGGCCTCTCCAGGCTCACCCACCAAGAGTCGCGCTGTGCCCTTTACGCTACTGATATCGGTCGGCGATCCTGTCAAAGTGGGCGACTTGACAAATGCGCACATTGTCTACTCTATCCAAACGAAATTGACTAGCAACAGTCCGGAGAGCGCCCTACCCGCCCCATTCGACCATTTCCCACCGCAAGTCTCGGTTCTGCGTCGCTACAAGGATTTCCGCTGGCTCTTCCATCAGCTACAGTGCACCCATCCGGGGCGTATAGTGCCCCCTCCCCCCGCGAAACAGTCATACGTCGGTCGCTTCAACGAGGAGCTCATTGAAAACCGACGCCTACTCCTTGAACGTATGCTTTCTCGCATCGCCACCCACCCATACTTGTACAATGACCCTGATTTCTTGCTTTTCCTTGCAAGCGACAACTTCGGGGCCGACCTGCGCGACCGCGAGCACGTGAGCGGCCTGGACGCGTCGCAGCACGCGGCATTGGACGATTCGGGCCTGCTGCTGCCCACCGCATCGACTGTGACCGCTCCGGTTTCGGGCAACAATTTCATGTCCTCCCTCTTCTCCATGGCCAACAAGCCGCTGGACCCGGACCCATACTTTGCCGAGCGTCGCGTATACATTGACACGCTAGAACTGGACCTACGCCAATTCGCGCGGGCCTTGGATCTCGTGGCCACCCAGCGCCACGAGCTTCTGGGCGTTCTCGAACTGATTGCGGCGTCCTGCGCCGAGATCGGTGCCATCGAGATGCTGCTGGAAACGTCTAGTCTCTTTGCCGCGCTCGCGCAGCTCCACATACAGGTGCGCGACAATGTCGACCGGGTGCTGATGCAGGAGCAAATGTCGCTCGCGTTGACGATCGAAGAGTACCTCCGGCTAGTGGTGCTGGTGAGACACGTATTGGACACCCGGCAAAAGGTATCGAGCCAGTACCTCTCGGTCGAGGCCGAACTCTCCAAGAAGCAGGCACAGCTCGCAAAGCTCAACCAAAAGTATCGGACCCAAGAGGACCGGATCAGCGCGACGAAGTTCGAAGTAGAGCAGCTAAGCTCAACCGTCAAGACGCAAAAGAAGCAGTTGCACTTGATCAGCGAGACGATAAAGGACGAGTTCTCGCGGTTCGAGGGAGACCGCGTGGAGGATTTCCGCAGCAGCGTGGAGATCTTTATTGAAAGCGCGATCGAGTCGCAGAAGGAGGCGATTGAGATCTATGAGACGTTCTACGAGCAGCAGACTGCGAGCGATGTATAGCTGTCAAGTGCCTCTCTCAAATATGTCACTAACTCCGTAAGGGTCCTGGGGTATTGTACTTGTATACAGGCAAATAGAAGCGATGGAGGTATGACGTCATCTTTAGGTTTTTCAGTCCTCAAATTGAGTCACTTTTATCAGTAAAGTAGTACCAACAGGCAGTAGCACCACAATTCTACTTGAGGTCTCTAATAGCACTGCGACACTCCAATACCTTCGGGGTACTGATACACACCCAAACCTCTCGATGAACGTCCACATTGAAATCAACCCTACGCGTCTATCCATCCTCTCTATACCTCGTGAGAAGTCATGGATCTTTTCCAGCTCGCTTCTCCTGCTTCTCTACGCCGAGTACCACAAGAGTGAATCCGACTCCTTTGCCTCCGATACCGAGTCGGACTCGGGCTCGCCGTCCCCGCACTCGCTGCTGGACTCCTGCACCTCTCCCTTGGACGCGACCGCCAACACTTCCTTTGCCATTGATAACTCCAGCAAAGACGTTCTGACCCCGCTCATCTCTCCCACGTCTCCCTTGAAACCTGCTTTTCCCGATCTCACCATTTCCGATAACCTCTTCTTTCACATTGCCTACTCTCCGAATGAGTGCACTGTCGTTTGTGAGTCACGCGCGATGCAGCATTTCTTCAAGCTGGCCCTCGATCTCTGTGCTCAATTGGGTTACGACGATGTCGTTCTCTTGCCCGGCCACTATATCAGCTTCCAGATCGATAGCGACGGAGGCTACGACCATTCTCGCCGCATCATCGAACTAACAAAACCGCTACTGGACAATGGTATCTCTCTCTTCTTTCTTCTGACTCATTTCAACGATATGGTGCTTATTCCCGCTTCGGCTCGCGACACGTTGGACGCAATTGTCAGTGGGAACGTGCTACACCCACCGCCTGAAACACCGACGCCCTGTCCTCTCATTGCAAACTCCATTTCCCCCGTCATAGACTCGCACACCAAACTACTCCTCACGGGCGCTCGTCTGGGCGCGACCCTGTCGGCGCTCCTCAAATCTGCCCAGGTCATTGCCCAGTGCGCCGACATCCCGCCGTACTTTGCCATTACCCGCACCGCCGCGAGCGAGGTGCTGTTTGTGCTCCCGCGCTCGGGCCGCCAGCGCCGGCGCATGGGCTTTGCCCCGACAGACATTGTGGGCTCGGCCATGGACGTGATTGTGCCCGTCACCGTCGATCTACGTCTGGTCCCGCTAGACTCTACGGGGATCGTGTTGGGATTGGCCCTGAGATTGGTCGACGCGGTACAGACCATACCGGGCGATACCTGCTTGTACGAGATGAGCTACCTATCGATGGCGAGACTGGGAATAGTGTTGATTCCGCGCGAGAATATCCATGTGATTGCGCAGATCCTAGAGCACAAGTAGTCTAAATAGGAGAATTGCGTTAATACCAGTGGAAGCAGCCTGCCTGATCAGGAGCCTGCTCTCCCTTGTAAAGGTAACACCTAGTCGGCCCCAATCTACAAAGTGAACCTCACCCACATTTGTACGTGATAATTGGGCGCAACTGGCTGAATCGAGATGCGGTCTGCCTCCACACCCGGAAGGCTAACACCTCGTCAAACCCCATCTACAAGTAAACTTGACCCGCAAACAGTCTATACATACACCGTCCCTTACTACCTAGAGCGGCTTCTTGGCCTTCTTCTTGGAGCTGGACGTGCTCCAGCCGTCGTCATCCACAATCACGCTCTTGTACGCCGACAGCTCGACGGCCTGGGCCCATGCGTGCGGCCCCGCCGCGCCGCCCTGCTGGTCGGCGCGCTGCTTGCGCTTCAAAAACTCCTGCGCGAACCGGCGGCCGTCCATCGTCGCCAGCAGCGCGTAGATGGTCTCGGCAATGACGGCACTGGTGTCGGGCAGGTTCGCGGGCATGCTGACAAAGATGTCGAGCAAGTCGTCCTTGGACACGCTGGGATACAAGTTCGTCAAGGCGGAGCGGGCCCATACCAAGCAGTCCTCGCGCAACGACTGGCCGTGCGAGACGGGCGCGGCAGGGCGCGCGGCCGAGACCGACCGCAACAACGCCGGGTTGAGTTTGCTGGTGCTGGCGCTGTTGGTGATGACGGAGGCCGCGGGGGCGGGTGCCTTCTTTGCAAGCGGTTTCTTTTGCGACACCGTCTGCCACGGGTTATAGTTTGTGTCGTCGCGGACGGCGGCAAGCGTGCTGGCAAAGGTGGGCGCTGCGGGAGCGGCGGATTTGGCGTGGCGGGCCTTGGCCTCGGCCTCCTCGCGCTGGATCTGGGCCAATGTCTTTTGGGCGGGGTTGTGGCGCACGCCCGAGGGCGCGGGCGCTGCCCAGCTCGAGGTCTTGGGGAGGCCGCCAGGGGGCACGGGTGCCTCCTCCAGGGCATAGTCCAGCTGGTCGCGCAACTGTTCCAGCTGCAAGCGGGCCTGGTCCTGCTTGACCTTTTCCAAGCGCTCGGCCTCGAGCGCCTGGATCTCCTTGAGGGTCAATGCCGGTTTTGCCGCGATTGCGGGGGCCTTGGCCGCCCACGGCGCCAATTTCTGTTCCGGAGCCACTGCGGGCTTGAGGTTGACGATGCGCGCGGAAGCGTCCTGCAACGGCTCTTGCACGGTCACATTTTCTGGTTTTTCTGACTGCGAAGCCGTGACAGGCGGGTCCTGTTCCTTTAGTGCGGTCTTTTTCGTTTTGAGCTTTTGCAGGGTGGCGGGCACACCATTAGCCGGGCCGGTCTTTTGCGGGCGGTACTGGTCGTCGTCGCCCTCCAAGATGCCGGTGACCACCGACAGGCTGAGATCCACGATGCTGTGCGGGTCGTCTGCGTGCGGCTCAGGGGGCGGCACGGTTTCCAGCGGGGTCTGTACGGGGTCCGAGACGTCGAGCTTGTCCATGTCCAGTTCCAAGGGCGGGCTTACAAAGGGGGACGCGACGCGCGGGGGCGCCTGGACGTTCGCGATCCACGGCAGGATGGGCGCGATGGCCAGCGCCGACGCGGGGAGCGCGGCCAAGGTGCTGGCG
>JAKTSS010000444.1:0-10140 GCA_030580355.1 Debaryomycetaceae sp. yHKB357
TGGGGAACCGTATCTAACTGTTCTAAGGAGTTCTACGGAGTTCTACGGATCGTTCTATAAAGGAAATCTGGGTAACTGGGATCTGTCTCGGATCGTTCTACTGCAGCGATCAGGCGATCACGGCGCAGGCGATCTGGGGTCTGGCGTGCCCCTGCCGAAAAAGAGATATTTTCACGCCACATTCTCGCAGGCCCGCAATGACGTCACGGCGCATAAACCAGCGCAGACAACAAGGACACAAAACCACACTTGCTGCAGACTTTTTTTGTGTACATTTCGGCCCTGGAATGTTCAACGGCGGCAAACACTATAAAGCGGCCGTTCCCCGCTGTTTTTCACATTCCCTAATCAATCTCTTTTTCGCTCTCTTCTAGTATCTCTCTGACCCCAATTGGCAATGGCAGACGAGCAGCCAGACACCTCCGTGTCCCAGTTCCTCGCGGTCTTCATCCCCAACATCATCATCTTTCTGGCCTTTGTTGTGGTTTTTCTCCTTTTGCGCAAGAAGCAGCGCCGCGTCTACGAGGCCAGGGCCGCCGTCGAGACCGTCCCTGCCGACCTCAAGCCCGCCCCGGCCCCGCTGGGCCCCGTCTCGTGGTTGCGCCGCCTCTACATTGAGCCCGAGCACTATGTTATCCAGTACACGGGCGTGGACGGCTACTTTTTCCTCCGCTTCATCGCCCTCTTCACCACCATCACCTTTATCGGCTGCCTCGTCTTGTGGCCCATATTGTTCCCCATCTCCATCGCCAACGGCTACACGAAGCTGAGCTTGAACATGTTCTCCTTTGGCAACATCAAGGATAAGTGGCGCTATTTCGCCCACGTCTTCCTCTCGTGGCTCTATTTCGGCTCGGTCATCGCCATCATCTACCGCGAATTGAGGTACTTTACCACGTTCAGACACGCGCTTGCCGCCACTCCCTTTTACCTGACCTTGTTGCTGTCACGCACCCTCTTTTTCTGCGAGCTCGACTCCTCGCTTCTCCTGGTGTCCGAGCTCAAGCGCCATTTTCCTCTGGCCGACAATGTCTGGTTTGCCCGCGACTATAAAAAGTTGGACAAGCTCGTTGAGGAGCGCGAAAAGCTTTCCAAGAAGTACGAAAACACCTTGAACAAGCTCATTGTAAAGGCGAAAAAGACCCTCGACAAGGCGCTCAAGAAGAAGACTCCAATCCCCGATCCGGCGAACGATATCGAGCAGTACATCAAGAAACGCCCGACCCACCGCTTGAAGTTTTTGATTGGCAAAAAGGTCGACACGTTGAAGTACTGTCCCGAGCGCATTGGCGAGCTCAACAAGCTCATCAAGGAAAAACAGGACGCACGCCAGGACTATGACCAGTTGCCCGCCGCCTTTGTCGAGTTCTCCTCGAGCTACGAGGCCCAGCGCGCCTACCAGGGCGTGTTGCAGGCCACCAACAAGCTCAAGGGCGTCCGCTGCATCCCCAACGTGTCTCCCGACGATGTCATTTGGTCAAACTTGAACTTGACCGGCGCGAAACGCCACCTGCAGCGCATCCTTGCCAACACCTTCTTGCTGCTCTTGATTATCTTTTGGTGCATCCCCGTGGCAGTGGTGGGCGCCATCTCCAACATCAACACCTTGACCACCTTGGTCCCGTTCCTCAAGTTTATCAACAATATGCCGTCGTCCATCATGGGCATCATCACCGGCTTGCTCCCCGTCGTGGCGCTCGCCGTCTTGATGCTGTTGGTGCCCCCCATCATCCGCTTGATGGGCCGCATCGGCGGCTTGCTCACCGTCCAGCACGTGGAACTGTACACCCAGCAGTGGTTCTATGGCTTTTTGGTCGTCAATGGCTTCTTGGTCATGACCTTGGCCTCGGCCGCGACGCTGGCGGTGCCCACCATCATCAAGGACCCCCTGACGGTCTTGCTGTTGCTCGCAATCAACCTCCCCAAGTCGGCCAACTTTTACCTTGCCTACATTTGCTTGCAAGGCTTGGCCCTCAGCTCGGGCTTGTTGGCCCAGGTCGTGGCCGTCATCCTTGCCCAGGTCTTGGGCCGCATCTTGGACGCCACCCCGCGCCAAAAGTGGACCCGCTGGACCACCTTGGCCATGCCCCTGTGGCTGACCATGTACCCGCTGATCCAGCTCCTCGCCGTCATTGCCCTCTGCTACGCCTTTATCAACCCCTTGGTGCTTGGTTTCGCGTTTGTCGCGTTCTGCCTCTTTCACGTGGCGTACCTGTACACCCTTGTGTACGTTATGCGCCCGCAGGTGGCCGACGCCCGCGGCCGCAACTATGCCAGCTCCCTCTTGCAGTTGTTTGTCGGCATCTACCTTGCAGAGTCGTGCTTGGTCGCCTTGTTTGTGTTTAGCAAGAACTGGGCGTGCGTGGTCTTGGAAGCACTCATGTTGGCCGCCACCGTCGTCAGCCACGTGTGGCTCAAGCGCATGTTCTTGCCCGTGTTTGACACGGTCCCGTTGCCCATCTTGAAGAACCTGGCGGGGCCCACGGAAGCGTTCGACTTGGGCAAGAAGGAGTGTGCGCAGGAGGGCAAGCGCTTTTGGAACGACAAGGGCGATCCCTCCAGCAGCGGCAGCAGCGACGGCGCCCAGGATCCAGCGGTGGCTGCTGCTTCTGCTTCTGCTGCTCCTCCAAACCTGGCCCCGGACACGTTCCGCGACAGCCGCGACGATGCCCTGAGAGCAGGCGCCGCGTCCTACGACAATGAAAAGCAGACGATGGTCGGCAACAACAACAACAGGAGCGCCACGGGGCTCGACGGCCTCAAGTCGCTCTTCCGCCCGCACGCCGACCTGCTCGTGGCCACGCGCGCCAAGATGCCCGAATACTATGACTCGCGCTTTGAGTACAATGAATCGTTCTTGCACACCGCCTATGACTCGCCCAGCGTGAATGCCCTGGACCCGCAAATCTGGATCGCGCGCGACCCCATGGGCTTGCTGCAGCTGTTCAAGGAGCACGCCCAGACCGAGGGCGTCAACGTGCTGGACGAAAACGCCGTCTTGAACGACAAGGGCAAGGCGGAGTATACCAGCGCGCCGCCCCTGTACGAGCCGCCTTTGCGCGTATAATGTTTAGACCTGACGGGCGTGTTGCTCCGTCCCCCCTTCCCCCCTCTCTTTTCTCTCTGCTGCAATATTAATTCTCTGTATACCTTTAATTATTTATCATATTGTTGTGGATTGGTGATGTGTCGGCACGGCTTTTCCCAGGAGAAGTACCCGTAGCGTCTCGTGTTTATGCAAGGGTCCCGAGAAAGTGTTCTTTACCGCGGGCGAAACCGTTGCCCTGGGGCGCTATCCCCGGAAAAGCCTCGTCCATTCTTGATTAGGAAATCTAGTGCCGATCAATAAGGTCACTTGTATCTACCGTTGGAGGCGGCCTCGCTTTTATCGGTGGAATGGAGTACCACCCGTTAGCCGTATAACGTTAATTACTCAGTTTGATAGATAAAAGAAGTCGGAACAGGGGAATTCATTTCGTTACATCTTGTGGCCCGGCCGTGTTTTGGGACAAATCTCTCAACATGCGCTTCTACTACATTGCAGAGAACGGCGTTGATGTGTTCAGGTAACGTCTAGATCGCATTGATTGTCACACGTAAAAGAAATTAATACACCCTCACCAATTGTGTTGTCCTATTGTTAACCCAGATCAATGCACTATACAACATTCAAGTAACTTTCAGGGGAGGTAGGGGGCTAAATGGTGCTTCGAAAGCACATCTTCTTACCATGTTCCCAGTCTCAATCCTTCTTTCACTTTACTTGCTTCTTCTTGCAGGTCCAATATGGGCCAGAAACGGGTGCCGCCAATGCTCAGGCTTTGTCGAAATCTATTTCGATACCCCAGTTGACTCGGATGTAGTCGACCAGTGGATCAGGAGCAGTATCGGCAGCTGCGCCACCGGCGGCCAGCTCGAGATCACGGGCCACTACCTTCCCTTTGAGAGCTTGCAGCACTGCATTGAATCTTCCGGTACCAAGAAATGCAGGAACTGGGAGGCGTTGGTGACGGTGTGGCGGTACTGCGGCAATGGGGAGACAGTCGTTTTGAAGAGAACCAACGAGTGTCATAACGGCTTCTGTACACTGTCCAACGACCTCACGTTGAGGTGCCGAAAGAGCGTGGAATGCATCGGGCAATGCACCCCGGCCCAGTGCTACAAGGAGTAGTTTGTGGTGCCATCGGGCAATGCTCCCCGCCCAGTGCTACAAGGAGTAGTTTGTGGTGCCATCGGGCGACCTTGGTCATACGCGGGCAGTGCACTGCGAACCTTTACCTAGATAATAGGGTCTTTTTTATTGTTAGTATCTATTTTGCGTAATGGTGATGTTCATTGCGGTTTGTGGGTTTTGCAAAACAATAGCGAGATACGAGAGCCATGACAGTATATAAATCAGAGAGCGATCCCCACTTGGAGCCTACAAAAGCACCAAATGCTCCTGTTCATCTTCACAATTCTCGTTACTCTTTTTGCGGTCCCTGCATTAGCACATAACGGATGCCGCCAGTGCGCCGGAAAAATCGCCATCAACTTCAACACCGAGGTGAAACAGGCCGATGTGGATAGTTGGATCAGGGCCAGTATCGGCAGCTGCGCTACCGGCAATCAACTCGATATCACGGGCCACACCATCACCGAGGGCCCCTCGGAGCATTGCACGGTCGCTATGGCCTGCAGAAACTGGGAGGTCAGAGTCAAGGCCTGGCGGTACTGCGGAAATGGGCCTTTGCTCGACATGACAAGACAGGACGAATGCCACAATAGCATCTGCGCGCTGAAGAGCCGTCTTACCATGTGGTGCTCCCAAAGCGTAGACTGTGCTGGAAAGTGCAATATGGCCCAGTGTGTTTACTAGAAATTAACCTTCCATACCTTTTACCGCAACATGGCCCAGTGTGTTTACTAGATCAACGTTTCATATCTTTCACCGCAACAATAAGCCTCGCAGATCACCAGCAGGCGACCTGATTCGAACAAATCGCGGCGATCTTTAGATATCACTAGAAAAAGAAATCTTATCATGTTAAACTAATCGTTGGAGCTACAGGAATGTTATGGAATGGGGGTGGTATGAAGCAAATCGGCACATCAGCGGCAAAAGGACGTTTCTCACTTTAGCGTTATTAGAAAAATTCATATACAGACCCAATTACCTGGTGTTCTGAGGAGGTGCCGTGCCCGTCTCGGTGTGGGTCAGAGTACTCTTTTCTGCTGATATCGACAGTAGCGAGCCCGTATGGCTTGTGGCAGACTCTGTGCGTGCTTGTGAGTTGGGATTTGTAGGGGATGTGGGCAATGTAGAGACAGGTTGATTAGAGGCAGAGTTCGTAGGGACAGGATGGGCAGAGGCAGGATTGGTAGAGACAGGATTAGTGGCGGCATTAGTAAAAGAAGGAGCCAGAGGCGACTGTGTGGGCAAAGAGGCCGGGCTTGTTCCCAGCAGCAGATTATATCGACCTCTACTGAAAAAGAGGGAGTGGTTGCGACTTCGAGTATGGTCGTCGCCATCGGCGTGTGTGTTTTCGGGAATGGAAGTAGCAGCAGCGGCATCAGACGTGTCGCTTGTATTATTGTGGAAATGTGCTTGCTCTGGGCCCAAAACCAAGTGGCCCGTCAGGGACACTGGCGCAGCTCTGGCATTCGGGTTGGCGTGGAACTTGCCGTTCGGATCGTAGTAGCCCATATCGAACTCGGTGGCCTCGGCAGAATAGGCCGGGACGTAGGACGTGGGGATGTCGGACCCCCTGTGCGGCACGAGATTCGAACCGGTTTGCAGCTGGCGATAAGAGGGCGGGGTCATCCACCGGGTCCCGTAGATGGGGGCCACACCATGACGAGACCGGCGTCTATTGGCGCGAATGGTGCCCAAAACCATGATGACTATAAGCACGATAAAGATGCCAAAGAAGGCCCATCGGGCATTCCCGGTGGCACCGCCCAAACCCCAGCTATTATCGTCACGAGAATAGATGGAAGGCATGCGGGAAGGAGAAGCGAGCGGAGCGAGGGACAACGCGGGTATGACTTGTATGGAAAAAGAGAACTAGCGGGGTCTTGAAGTGTAGGGAATATGTCAAATGCTCATTAAACAGAGTGTAGAAGAATCGCCTCGGAAGTCCTGAACTCCCTCGCTATGTATGAGGTCAGTGGGCTTCGCTTTTGCCGCATTATGTAATCACAACCAGGTTTATTTTATAATCAAGTAATATGACAATATCGTGGAATTGAGATAATACGATAATATAAAACTATCATCGAACCAAGATAATACGATAATATAAAACTATCGGCGAAAACACATAATACGATATTATAAAACTATCATCCAAAACGATAATACGATATTATAAAACTATCGGCGAAAACAGATAATACGATACTATGGAACATATAAATTTATGCAAAAAACCAAAGGCCTTATTTTGGTTTTTTGCAGCCATTACCATTCTCTTCTCATGCGCCACTCCATAACCCTTGAGACTTGTCCCGCCACGCGTCCGATCAGTATAGAGAGACACGAGTCGCCCCGACAAGTCGTCGCAATGGCACTTTCTGCCATCCGATCCGCTATTATAGGCCCTGAGATCGCCGTGTTGACCCCACCTCCGTCCACGTCATGCCGCAAGCGTCCCGCCTCCATCTCCCAGTTCGTTAGCGGCGAGCCAGGTCCCGTTTCTCTAGTCTCTCTTGTTCACACTCTCAAAGTTCTCTCCAGCCGCTTGGACACGGTGCCGCTCGTCCCCACCACCGTGCGCGACATCTATTACCGCAACGTGGACACGTACCGCCATAGCCAGCACAATTGCGCAGCAAACCTCAACTTTATTGCATCCCACTGGAATCTCGATATCAAGCAGGACTTTTACATCTTTCCGCTGCAAAAGGGATTGGTGTATGGCACATTCAGCTTTACCGTGGACTCTTGCGTGCACGTCTTGGAGAGTGATGATCCTCCGCGACTCATTCCAGTGCTTTCGCCCGCTATTTTCTCAGCCCTGTTGCTGGAATCCCCCAGTGCGATCTTGGTGATCGAGAAGGATGCCGTCTTCAAGTCGCTATGCCATCATCTCCGTCAGGCCGGTGGCCCGGCAAACCTCCTTGTGGTTACCGGCAAGGGCTTCCCCGATAATCTCACAAAGGAGTTTGTTTTCAGAGTGCACAGCGCTACCAATGTACCCGTAATCGCGTTTGCGGATGCCGATGTCTACGGCGCGAGCATTTGCTTGCAGTACACTCGAGGCGCTTACCCGGTGCCCCTCGTCCACGGTGGAGCGTCCCTACTAGACTATAGGGGCAACTGGCTCCAAGCATCGCCTCGCGACATTTGTTTCATGCAATGCATGCTCAGGAAAGGCGCGTTCCCTGCATCACTCACGTGTCTCTTTCGTGATGTTCAGCGAATGCTCCTACTCTTGTTGAAGGCAGAATTGGATGCGATCCACGGCGATTGCGTACTGCACATCATGCAACGATTACGTGACGTCATGTCACGTGTACACACACCGGTGACCTCGACGTTGAAAAATTCCTAGTGGGTTGCGTCACTCCAGACTTGCGACCGCAACTTTATCCCATTGGACGAGCATGACTTATACTACCCGCCAAGTTGGTGCTGCGAACACCTTGGACTACAAGGTGTACATCGAGAAAGACGGCAAGGTCGTGTCTCCGTTCCACGACATCCCGCTTTACGCAAATGAGGAAAAGACCGTGTTGAACATGGTGGTCGAAGTCCCCCGCTGGACCAACGCAAAGTTGGAAATCTCCAAGGAACTCACCTACAATCCCATTATCCAGGACACGAAGAAGGGAAAGTTGAGATTTGTGCGCAACTGCTTCCCGCACCACGGCTACATCCACAACTATGGTGCTTTCCCGCAGACGTGGGAAGACCCCAACCAGACTCACCCGGAAACCAAGGCCAAGGGCGACAATGACCCGTTGGACGTGTGCGAGATTGGCGAGAGGGTCGCCACCGTGGGCGAAATCAAGCAGGTCAAGGTGCTTGGTGTCATGGCCCTCTTGGACGAGGGCGAGACCGACTGGAAGGTCATCGTCATCGACGTCAAGGACCCGTTGGCTCCCAAGTTGAACGACATTGAGGATGTCGAGAGCCACTTGCCGGGCCTCTTGCGTGCTACCAACGAGTGGTTCCGCATCTACAAGATCCCCGACGGCAAGCCCGAGAACCAGTTTGCGTTCCTGGGCGAGTGCAAGAACAAGACCTATGCCGACGAGGTCGTGGCCGAGTGCGCCGAGGCATGGGACAAGTTGATTAAGGGCGAGAGCGACCCCAACAGCATTGATTTGACCAACAGCACTGTCCTGAGCTCCCCCACGTACGCTGCTTCCGCCGCGAACGTGCCTCAGGCATCTCCGGCGCCCGCGGCCCCGATCGACAAGTCCGTCGACAAGTGGTTCTTCATCTCGGGTGCCCACTAGCTTTTAATGTACTCTTTTATAACTTTTTGTAGGAAAAAAACTAGCGTATAACTCTGTCTAGGCGAAAAACCGGCGTATACCTTTTTTTTTCCCATCACCATCAAGAGTCATGGACGCGTTCAAGCAACTTCCAAGATGCGACTCGTTTCCTATTACTCAGCAGTTCGAGAGCGCATGTGCGTTGAACGGTATTTCCACGGTCGACCTCATCGCAGCTGATTCGTTAGGGAAGGACGCGATCGCGTCCACTAGCCGCAGACTCGGCTTGCCGCGAGACGCGACGGAACGCGCCGTCGACGCGATGCGACGTGTCTTACTACCGCAGCCGAAACCGTACCGCCACCACCATCACCATACTCAAAAGCGTATTGCCACAGGTCTCTCCGAGATCGACAAGTGCTTGAACGGAGGCATACCGCGTGGCGAGATTACTGAAATTGTCGGGGCCGCGGGTACCGCGAAGCTGCATTTCGCGATGCAGATGGCGCTAAAGTGCCAGCTTCAGGACGCAGGCGAGTGTATCTACATCACCACGGAACAGGGACTCGAAACACGGCGTCTCCGTGCCATGGCCCTGTCCTGTTCCAGTAACACGCAGACATCCCTAGACAGGATCCATCAGACGTACTGTAGCACCCCGGAAAGCCTGGACCATGTATTGCCCACGCAGGTCCCCATTCTCTTGGGGAGACGACCTGAGATCCTGCTCTTGATAATCGATAGTATTGCCCAGCACGCGGGACAGAGCGGGCAGCTTACGGTTGCCTCCACCCTCTCTGAGAAAGTCGAGCAACAGAGGGAGCATCCCTGGGCCAAGTCGCTGCAAGAGTTTGCCGCCCAACTTCGATGCAACGAAGCGCAACTTCGCAAACGCATCAACCGGCTGCTCAAATACCAACAGCAACAGGTACGACAGGAGTACTTGATTCGGCTACACCGCCACCTCTGCGCCGTCGCCAAGCAATACAATGTGGCTGTCATGGTCGTCAACCACGTGGCCGACCTCATATCGGACCTGGCGACGAGCTCCGATTTGGAACCGCCGCTAGGCCTTGATATGCAGCAGGCGCATCATAGCGGCTGGGATACGGGGCCTTTGATGCAGCGATTTTCTGATGTTCCAGTGGCAGTCGCGCCCCATGAGATTGGGCGCCAGGTCGCGTACTTGGGATACACCTGGAGCCGACGCATCGCCAACCGCATCTTGTTCACAAAGTTCTACCAGGTAAATGAGGAGTTTCTACGGCCAGAGGAGGGTCACGAGCGGGACCGCCGCGACCTGCGCGGGCCAGAAAAGGCGCCGCCCGAACAAGAATACAGTATTGGGAGCAAGCGTCCGTATGACGCGTCGGACTCGGAGTGGAACAGCGACGAGCAGGGGCTCTATAAGGTGTACCGCTACGCCAAAGTGGTGCACCGGTCCGAGAAGATACCGGTGTACCTCGATCACGGCGGTTTACATCAGGTCAAGGCGGATCTCTGAGGAGAGCTTCCCCGATGAGAGCTTCCCTCGATAAGAAAGCCCTCGATAAGAAAGCCCTCGATAAGAAAGCCCTCGATAAGAAAGCCCTCGATAAGAACGCCCTCGGAAACAAAGCCCTCCAAAAGAAAGCCCTCCATACGAACGCCCACAATAAGAACCACCCCCAAAACAAAGACCCCACACAGACACCCCTACACAACAAAGCCGCACAA
>JAKTSS010000445.1:0-10135 GCA_030580355.1 Debaryomycetaceae sp. yHKB357
ATTGTCGTCTTCGGGTCCCAAGGAGCCTTCTTCATCGCGTTTAAAGCCTTTTCTCATTGCGCTAGGAATCACCCGAGAGAGATGCAAGTTGACCTTGGCTACCGAGGGATCAAAGAACTTGGAGTACCATGTGACAAAGTAGGTCTTTTCTAGCTTGAGTTCAACGTCATCTCTGGGGAAACAGAAGGGCTCGCTTGAAATGTCGCGGCCCATACCCTTTTTAAAGTATGAGGCTGGGGTGCACCGCATCAAAGGATCGAACCAATGCTCTGGGCTATCCTGCGGCACCCACTTGACCTCTTTGAAAACTTCACCCGGCAGGAGCGTATGCGCCACGATGTCCGTGTTGTCATGCAGAATGGTGGTGGGGCTCGCAAAGTAGGTACCGTAATCGGGGCGACCCTTTTTAGTGATGCCATTCTTGATCTCTGGGCGAATCGTCACGGGAATACCATCCTTCTTGAGCGAGATCCACGGCTCGAGGCCATTAGTATGTTCCGGAGGCCTCGCGTAAAAGGTGACGCTCGCTATGACGGTGGGCGTCACAATGGACTTTTTGCCATCGGAAAGAGTGTGCACCCATGGGCTGGGCGGCTCAGCAGGATCCGGAGCATTAGTGTTCTGGGCCTCACGGTAAGCGGGATTGACGATACGCTCCTTCACGCCGATAGCGGCAATGTCAGATAATAAGCCAAGTAGTAGAACAAGGAGCATTACGCGTACAAGAGGAAAAAATCGCCGGCACACAGATCTGGCGATAGTGTTGGTACGTAAAACTGCCCCATAAAATGGGGCGGGTTTCCTGATGCACTCTAATTGAGCATACATCGATAATGAATGTTGGTTTGCATGAGAAGCAGTAAACCCGAGGATCTATTGAAAGACCACCGGTGCTTTTCGCGCGTAAACCGTTAGGGTTGATCTTCGGCAACTAAAAGTAAAAATTCCATCATTATATTCATTAAAGGAAGTATAATGAAACTATGCTGAATTTGCCGGGGCCTACAGGAGAAGAAAAAGAGGTATAAGGTGTGTTCGTGTGTATGTTTGTATTCTATGGAGATGAAGGTATGGGTTGGAAAATTTTCACACTTCTTTTCTTCTTGTGGGTTGATTTTTCATGAGATTAGCGCGGGATTAAGTCCTGTAATATTACTTTATCGCGGTAAATCGCGATCGCTCTATACTGCATACAGCATTGGCTCGTAGCGCCTACTCCACGCATGCCTCACTGTGTTTAGTACGTTCCCCACTTCATCACCATGAGGAGACCGTATTCTCATACCTGAGTGGCGTGCAGATTCCTTCTCAGCAAGCTTTTGCAAATGCGAAAATTCGCTTGCGATTGTGTGTCTCACCGTCGAATCTGCCACACTTAACGATAAACAGTGGATATACGCACACACAAGAGTGTGTGAGGGACGCAGCAAGGTGATACTCTCGACCGCCAAGATTTCATTGAGGGATTGCTTTAATAATCTGGAGCAGCGCATAGACATTTTCGTTTCTCGTAACGCGCTCTGTTGCTTTGCCTTGGACAGACGCACAAGGTTGTGGAGGGCGCCAAGCGTTGGAGACTTGTCATCTTCATCTATGCCTTCGCTAGCAATACTCGCATCGGAACCGAGACCAATAAGCTTAGCGTGCTCCACCGCCGCAGCCTGGAGTCGGGTTGGGACATTGTACATGAATGGGAACGACAAGTAACTGCTCAAGAGGGGCCGCGTATGCTGCTGGTAATTTGTACGAGAGACGTACACATTGTACAAGTGGATCGGCAAGAGTTTGCTGTTGCATGCATTGATAAGAGCATAGTCAGTAAGGGAGAGTGGGTCTGATAGAAGGAAGCGGGCAATGTCGGTGAAGCCATGGTGCTTGGTGCCATCATCGGCAATGAGTACTGGCAAGGACCGAGTATCAGAGATGTCCGTGTTGGATGATGTGATGATGACGTAGTCTGTTCGTGTAGCAGATAAGAGCCAGGCCGAGGCTACACACTCGGGAAATAATGGAGAAACCTCTGCGCTATTGCCCCACACATGCAATTGCATTTGATATTGACAGTATGATTTCGTACTGCACGAAACGTTCGCAACAGTCTTTAAGCCCATCTCTCTAAAATTCATTGAAAATGGATGTTTTAAGGTCTTAGGGTGATTTGTGACTTAAATTTACTGGAGTTGTTCATTTGACTCCCTATCGCTGTTCATATTCGCATTTTCCGGCCTGAAATGAGAGCTTGTCATCCGGCGACGGGTTGATCATCTAAAGATCCATGCCGCAATATATAAGTAATCGATGACAGGTGTTGTACCAGTAGTGCCTATTTGCAAACGCCTACAGTTGACGGGACATCACACGTTTCGTGAATGGTCCCGGGAAGTTATAAAAGGTCAACGTATGGTAAAAAGTTGGGTTGAGTGTAAAATTTGCTAGTTGATTTTAAGTTGAATTGTGTAAAATGTTTGAAGAATTGAACTCAGGATTGGGACTTTATTAAGGGTTCTTGGGAAGGAAAGCAAGTGCTTGTCAAACATTAGAATCTTCGCATGCTGGTTTTTAGAGATTACTTGAAAACCCAGGTGCTGTACTGGTGAAATCTGATTAGACGTTTTACGGTAAAGTCGTACCCCTATTCAATTTCTACTTGAGATGGGAAAGGCGAAGCGAGCGACATGTCGCAATTAGTGCCAGACCTCAAGCTAGAACTGAAAACGTGGAAT
Source organism: Debaryomycetaceae sp. yHKB357 (assembly GCA_030580355.1). NCBI lineage: Eukaryota > Fungi > Ascomycota > Pichiomycetes > Serinales > Debaryomycetaceae > Debaryomycetaceae sp. yHKB357. Next base: position 2,724 of record JAKTSS010000445.1, read on the forward strand.
ACAGGAAAAGAATTGAAGAAATTGCTGGAGCACGGACCGGGAATCGGAACTGTGATCAGGCAGTATGATCCACGTCTGATCAATCTGCAAATATGCCGCCCGATGCAATCCTTCAAACGGTTGAAGTAGCCAATGCAGAAATCTACAACCTCGTCCAATCCTTATCAAATCGATTACTCCTCGTAATACGATTGCGTATCCAAATCAGGACAATTGTAGCTCAACAAAGACAATAGACGGGTCCATGCAGATGCATGAGCATCAGCTTTATAACAAAACAAAGACACTCTAGTGCGGGTGGCGACGCAAGGCAGCGATCTGTATATATGGCAAGAGAGTCCCCCATTCCTTGAGCGGCCAAGGAAATGCTCAAGAACCTCAATATCTTGTGTGTTATAGGGTGGCTCCTTGCGGGTTTCACCGTCGGCCGAAACGGCTGCCGACAATGCGGAGGGAAACAGTCGATTTATTTCACTCGAGCAGCCGCACCGCTAGAAGCGTACGCCTTTTTCCAGAGCAGTCTTGGGAGATGCGCCACAGGGAACCAGTACCAGGTCGATGTGATCGTTCCAGACGATTGCGACAGCCTACTTTGCAAAAGCTACGTATTTTACCTCAAGATCTGGCGGTACTGTGGCAATGGGGGCACAGTGGATTTGAAGAGAACAGACCACTGCATTGCCGGATTGTGTGCTGCGACCGACGATCTCAATTTGTCATGTCGCAACAGTGTTGACTGCAAGGGGACATGCAACTGTGCACAGTGCGGGTGCTGAGGGCGTGCGAAAAAATAGGGGAGGATCAGTAAAATTTAGTGGACGGCCGCTAAAACCACGCTGTAATGCCGGGCAACCATGCACAGGAAACATTCGTACCAAACGAACTCGAAAAGTTAACGTACATCGTAGTGTCAAGGAACGAAGTCACCTTTCCAACCTAGCTACTCAGCCTGTCCCACAAGTCAATTGTGATTGTCATAGTGCACAATGCAGTATAAACAAGAAAATCGCCAGCCAGCTTGGCCCCATCACGTGATCCAGATAGCGATTCGCAAGATTCAATTTCTCGTGCCAACCACAAGCCATCTCAAGAAGTTTACTCTAGTTTCTTCTTCTTCATGTTCATTCAGCAAAGCAAGAAGAAGAGACTATCGTCTGATGTCATAGGCCAACTAGAAGATGACTTGGAAGCTGACCCGTTGGACTATACAAAGTGGTCAAAGTTCACTCATCAGGTTCTTCTCAAGGACAAGGAGGATCTCGTCAGGCAAGCCTACACCAACTACTTTCGCATATTCGACTTTGATGTACGTATTCCGCCATTTTCCCGACTTTGTTCCCGAAACAATACTAACTCCCTACTCTAGGCCGCTCAATGGTGTAATTATATCAACTATGAACTAGGTCGAGGCGAATTCAAAACAGTAGAGTCTCTCTTCCAGCAGTGCTTCCAGGTCACAGAGTCCGTCGCCTTGTGCCGTCTCTACGTATCCTACGTTCGTCGCGTCAATGACGTCATCACCGGCGGCGAGAGTGCCCGCGGCACCGTCATCCAGGCCTTTGAGTTTGCCATCACCAAGGTCGGCTTGGACATCCACAGTGGCGACTTGTGGAACGATTACCTTGACTTTCTCAAAGGATGGACCCCGGCTGCAAGCTGGGAGCAGCAGCAGAAAGTCGACTTGATTCGCAAGGTCTACAAGCGGTACTTGGCCATCCCCACCACCACCATCGAAACCGCCTGGCAGCAGTATGCGCAGTGGGAGAACCAAGTGAACGCCACCACGGCCCTGAAGTTCATTGCGGAGAAGCTGGCAGACTTTATGCTGGCACGCTCATGGAACACGGAATGGCACCGCCTTACCGAGAACAGGCTCTCGCGGCTGATTTGCGTAGGCGATGCCGCGCAGGACCAAACCATGCTATGGCTAATGTGGATAGATTTTGAAAAAAAAAATAGTCTCGAGTGCAAAGACTCTAACATGCTCCAACAGCGTATCCAGTATGTGTTCCGGGTAGCGACCCATACCTTACCCTTTGTCTCGCAGCTATGGTTTAAATTCACAAAGTATTGGCTCGTAACCGATGAGGAGGCACACGCGAGTAAATGTATCGAATTATTAAAGAGAGCGCGAGCCCTCAACCCCAAAAGCCTCCTCCTAGCATTTCAGCTCGCAGAACTACAGGAAAAGGACGGCCCCTTCGACCATGCCCGCGACACGTACTTGGACCTCTTTGCAAACTTGAACCGCGAGTACGGTGCACTTGCGTCCGAGATTGCCGAAATAGAGAGCCTGGTGCACTTGCCGCAGAACGACGCGAACGGGAACGAGAACCCAGATGGAGACGAGAGCGAAGGCGCGGCAAAGGCACCAGATACCGTTACAAAGACAAAGTTGACGCGAGAAGAGTCTGTGCGGGTCAGCAAGTTGCGGCCGCAGCAGGCCGAACTCAACAAGCTCATCACGCTCGTGTATTCGAAGCTTATGGTGGCGTCGCGGCGGTGCAGCGGCATCAAGGAGGCGCGACAGGTGTTTAAGCAGGGCCGCAAGGCATTCCCGGATATCGGCTACGCCTTTTTCGTACAGAATGCGTATTTAGAACATTATGCCGATAACAAGAAGATCGCGATGCGTATCTTTGACTTGGCGTCCAAGGCGCGCGATTTCAGCGTGGACGGCCACTTCCTCTTGCAGTACTTTGACTATTTGGTGTGCTGCAACGAGGTGGACGCGCTCCGCAAACTCGTGCAGACGAGCGACGCGAACTTTGCCAAGGAGATTGGAGCGCTCGAAGAGAGCTTGACGACGCAGGCGGACGAGGGCGTAAAGCAGCAAACCAGCGCGACGATCGCGCGGCACAAGAACAGTCTTCGCCGCTTGCTCATGGCGTATGTTGCGTATGCGTCCACGTACCTCTCGCTCGACACCGTGCACAGTTTCTCCACAAAGTACGAGCAGCTCTTCCCGCAGGACGATCCGGTACTACTCTTTGCCAACCGATACTGCGCGGACAAGGAGAACGTGGTGCTCCAGTTGGAGTGGCAGGGAGACGAGCCCAGCATGAACGAGGAGGAACCGCGACTGAAACGCCGCAAGATCGCCAGGGTGCCGACGGGTCCAGCGGAGATGGCGGCGGCGCCCGCACGGCCCGCAGCACATGCCGTGGAAGTGCACCCCGTTGCTAGCGAACCCGCTCCACGAGTCGGGCCGCTTATCACGGGCCTTTTGCGCGAACTACCGAACGCGTCGTACTTTGCGCAGGGCAGTGACAGTGTTTTCGATCCGGAGAAGTTGACGCAGCTCTTTGCTAATTTGCCCAATGTCCATCCTGGTCGGGCGGGGTAGGTCGGAGCTGTTTTAGCTTTCAGTATGTACATGTATTGCGAAAGAAAACAGAACTACCTTGTACTCTTTACACTGCCGCAGTAACTGGAAGCAAAACCGTAGAATAACTCTGTACAGTAACTGTCTCGTAAGAGAGTTACAGTCTACAAACTTCCAACAACTTACTTGATGGCCTCAAATTTATAGATAGCATCTCACGATGGTTAGGTGATTTACTTTGTTTTGAATGGTATCACGATGTGGTTTGCTTTGAATAGCTTAACGATGTGGTTTGCGTTGAGAGGTATCAATATAGTGTACTTTGAAGTCTCTATATAGTTTGCGTTGAATAGTATCAATAGAGTTTACTTTGAAGTCTTGATGTAGTTTGCCTCTGGTTAAATAATATCTGTGGGTGTGTACTTGAGATTGACCACTTCTTTTGATGACAAACTCGACGATTATCCCTTCTCAATTGAAAGCCTCAAATCTATAGATAGCATCTCACGATACGTCAGGTGTTGAATGGTATCACAATATAATTTACTCTGTAGTCTCAATATAATTTACTCTGTAGTCTCAATACAATTTACTTTGAAGTTTCAATATAGTGTACTTTGAAGTCTCAATACAGATTACTTTGAAGTTTCAACATGGTTTACTTTGAAGTCTGTATATAGTTTGCGTTGAATAGTATCAATAGAGTTTACTTTGAGATCTCAATATAATTTGCTTTGATGTCTCCATAGTTTGCCTCTGGTTAAATATTATCTGTGGGCGTGTACTTGAGATTGACCACTTCTTTTAATAACAAACTCGTCGATTATGCCTTCTCAATTGACGGCTTCAAATTTATAGATCGCATCTCACGATACGTTAGGTGATTTACTTTGTTTTGAATGGTATCACAATGTGGTTTGCTTTAAATAGCTTTACGATGTGGTTTGCGTTGAGAGGCATCAATATAGTATACATTGAAGTCTCTATATAGTTTGCGTTGAATAGTTTCAATATAGTTTACTTTGAGTTCTCAATATAATTTGCTTTGATGTCTCCATAATTTGCCTCTGGTTAAATATTATCTGTGGGCGTGTACTTGAGATTGACCACTTCTTTCAATGACAAACTCGACGATCCTTCTATATACAAACGCGCCTAGAGTTCACGAGCACTAGGCAGCGACACGTCCAAGAGCTCTTCGCGCTGCGGCTTGAACGGCCACTTTAGAAACACGTCAATGATTTTTTGAAAGTCCTCAACGCCCAAAGATACCACCTGACGGTCCAACAAGTGTTGCGGGATCAAGGGAATCAAGTCGTCAGCAGCGCCGGGACCCATCATGCCGATGGCATCGCGAACAATTGCCCGCTTGACAAAGAACAAGTTCTTCAACACGTGCTCGTAGTAGTCGATATTGGGACTGTCGCAGTCCTTTGGGACCGTTTCAAAGAGCGCAAAGGGTTTGTTTAGGGGAAGGGTAGCGTCTAGCGGGAAGAGCACGGGATCGTCTTTCAAGAAGCGGCGCGGATCGTAGCCGCTGAGGCAGGCGGGGAACCCGTCCTCCAGCTCCGTGACGGCCACGAGCCTCGTATCGGTATAGAGGTCCAACTTTGCAGCGGTCTTGTTGCGTTTGGGGAAGCCTGGATGCAGGGTGAACTTCATGGCCGAGGCTTCGGGCACGAAGCAGAGCATGCGCACATTGCCGTACTTTTGGAGCCAGTTGTGGTACAGCGCACACATGAGCCACTGGGCAAAGAGCGACTCGCCAAAGGTGCTGGAGGCCGCGTTCGCGATGATGAGCAATTCGTCGTGGACCTTAGTTCTCGGCTGGAACAGGGGAGAAACCACGTTATCGCGGTTGACCATGTGGTCGTAGGTCAACCAGTCGTACGGGTCGTGCGGATAGAGGACAAAGTTTTCCGCGTTCTGGGTGGACTCCTGGAGGGAGTCGATGCGGTCCTTCCACATGGGGGCGAAGTTCCGTGTGTTTTCCACGATGACGTGGGTGCGGGGCCTGAGCTCGTAGTTGACCATGGTGGAGAAGAGGCCGTAGCCCGCGTAGAGGTCGACGATGTCGAGGTTCGCGCCGGAGGGGTACTTTGCCTTCAAGTCCAACTTGTCGATGATCTTCTGGCAGGGCCCGGGCTGCGCCGGGTAGCGGAAGCCATGCGGGATCTTCTTGACGGCCGGATTGCGGGCGAAGGCAATGGCCGGATTCAAGTACCGACGCGACATCGCAGCGCCATCTCGCCGCAGGTGGAAAATGCCCGGCGAAAAATACCGCATGCTGCTAACGCCGTGCCGAGCGGTGCCGAGATAATGTCGGTGAACAGCGTCGTCTTCAAGCCGCAGTACACGCAATTCCTCGCGGACCCGGCCTACGTGCCCTTCGAGTTGGCCCGCGACGGCGCGGAGAGCTTGTGCTACCGCTCGCCCCGCGGGCGCCAGTCCCTCGCCGTGGACCTGCATCCGCAGCCGTCGCACGCCGCCGTCGCCATCAGGGCCCACGACGGCTACCTTTACCTCACCACGAAGCGGCTCGTGTTTGTCACGGACCGCAAGGGCGACGTCGACTCGTTCCTGCTCGACGTCGTGCTAGCCCCCGTCTTGAGACTAGCGCACGCCGTCAAGGCCCCGTGGTTCGGGCCCAACTACTGGGAGTTCACCTTCTTCAGCGACGCGGGCGTTGCTATCGCCTCGGACGGGCTCCCCACGAACCAGTACTTCCGCGGGACCATCCACTTTAACGACGGCGGGCTCTTTGAGTTCGTGGGCCACTTTAACAAGGTCATTACAGATGCGTCTAGCAATGTAGAGATTGACGAGCAGTTACCTCTGTACAGCTAGTACTGAGCACTCAACTTGGTCTGTAAGACGGTCTCTGATTTCGTAGGCCACTTTAACAAGGTCATTACAGATGCGTCTAGCAATGTAGAGATTGACGAGCAGTTGCCTTTGTATAGCTAGTACTGAACACTCAACTTGTCTGTAAGGCGGTCTCTGAGTTCGTAGTAATAAGGCCATTCCAGATGCGTCTAGAAATACACAGATTGACGAGCAGTTGCCTCTGTACAGCTAGTAGGCTACCAAGAATCAACTTTACTCTGCAAGTGTACCAACACTTTTAATGTTACAGTAATCTATAAAGCCAACCTTGTCTTTTTCTCCTTACGCGGCCCAATGGTCGGGCCACTCGTCACTAATAATGCTGTTCGAAATCTTAAAGACCCGGGTCGAGCGCGCTGCCGGGATCGCCCATAAAGTTTTGAGGCGCTTGTGGCGGTTCGACCCCGAAATTGGCAAACACGTGCATGTCGCGGCTGCCGCCGCCGCCGCCGCCGCCGCCGCTGCCATTACCGTCATGCCCCGGCCCCGCATGCTCCATCTTGGGACCTGGGTGGCTGGCATAGGACTCGTACCCATGATCCCCAGTACTCGCCGGCTCGGACGGCTGCGGCGGCGGGTGGAGCACGAGCGGCTTGAGGCTAAAGACGCGGTCAAACTCGGCAAAGTCCAACACCGCGCTGATCTCCTCCTCCGACATGTCCTGCGCAAGCTCGCGGAACCGCGTCACCGCCAACTCCTCCAACTCCTTGGCGTCTTCATACACTAGCAGGCCCTCCTCGTTGTAGATCCGCGCGTTGCTAAACATGAGGTGCACGTCCTCCAATATCTCGCGCGGGTGCCGGTACGCCCGGCCCAGGATCCGTTTCTTGACAGTGTCGAGAGCCATGGGATACTTTATCAAAACGTAATAGTCGGGATAGTGCTTGCGCGAGGGCCGCACCATAAATAAGTCACTGAGCCGTCGGCCAAGGTGGTTGCGGTGCTCAATGATGGAGTGGTAAATGTTGCTGAGCAAGCCCTGGAGCGCGGCGCGCTCCCCAGGGTCGAGCGGGTCGGACGACGGCTTCGGCATTGGCCGGCCACGGCCGCGCCCTCCGGACTTGACCCTCTCGATCGACGAAAACACAAGCTGCAGATCAGATCGGGGCCGCTTGTACGCGGGGTAGTCACCAGTATCCTCTGCAAACCGCTTGGTGGCCTGCGACCCGAGCGAGTCGTCGCTATCGCCGTCGGCGGCGGT
>JAKTSS010000446.1:0-10085 GCA_030580355.1 Debaryomycetaceae sp. yHKB357
ACGCGCTTACTCGCAATCTCCAGCTACGCGCTTACTCGCAATCTCCAGCTACGCGCTTACTCGCAATCTCCAGTTACGCGCTTACTTGCAATCTCCAGTAACGCGCTTACTCGAATTCCCCAGTAACGCGGTGACTCGCAATCCACAGTAACGCGGCTACTCAAAATCCACATGGTTATGCTTCAGCTTACACTCTCACAGTAATGCTTCATCTTACGCCCTTACAGTGACGCTTCTGCTGACGCCCCCACAGGCATAATACTGCTTACATGCCACACTGATGCTACGACTTTGATTTAAAACAATAACACTTTTACAAGTCAAATGTCGCCTCGGCCAAAGCCCGCTACTCTTCCTTGACAGCTGCTGTGATGCTGTATTAGCTGAGTTTTGTGATTTTTTGGCTGGCAGAATAGATAACGTGGACGTTCGATTTCCCAACGCCTGCTTTAAGCGGCCTTTCTCCCTGAACTTGGCGACCTCTCTTTCATGTTCTAAGAATCTGCCTAAAATCACATACTTCGTTGTCGTGTTCGCAACGCCAACAATTTTGAGATAATGCCGCTCAAGAATTCGCTCATGAAAATCCTTACCCCATCTGATTGGAAGAACATTGTGGGATGACCTTTCTCAACAAACACGAAGGATCAAGCTCATCAATAAATCTTTTGAAAAATTGCCCGCCACAGGTGAAGCCTTTCTTTTAATTTCCAAGCTCCCCCATTCTCGACTTCATGGCTTATACTATCTTCCCTTCTCAGCTCCCGAAACTCAAAACCTCTTCTCGTGTGCTAAGCGAAGACCCCTGTACTTGTTAAGTACTTTCTATGAGCGCTCTTTGTGGCATGTTCGTCCAAGTACTCTATTGTATCGGTATCCTATACATTGAAAAGCTACCTCCGTTTGTTGGCTCGGCGCCCCTTTGCCGAACGGAGAAATCACGCAGACCACTTCATGTAAACGTGACGCCAAAAACTTACTAGTCCTATCCCACCCTGTCACTTCCACATTTTGCGCCCAACTCTTCGAGATATGCGTTGCCTATGTCAAGCTCCACCTAAGGTTTTTCGTCTGTGTCAGGCAACCAATCGCGTGGATTTAAAACAGCGGATGCCATGAAGCGGTCGATGATACTTATCGTATGGAACCGGCGTGTTCGACTTGCTCCACCAGACCACCCCCTTCGGCGAAATCACTTTGCTTAGAAACAGTGCCGGCTCAGTCAATGCTGTCCAAGCCAGCATGATAAATCATGTTTGATGCAAGTCTACCTCGCCAAGTTCCAGGGGGTTGAGCTAAGCCAAGCCCTGACGCGTAATGTCGGCAGCCAGCTGCAACCGGATTGCCTCTCTGTGCAACACCTTAGGACCGTCCGAGGTAAGCAGTTCATACGCGGTATGGGCGGAGGCAGTAAACCTACGCGAAAATGTTTTTAGAAAATCTCGGCGACTCGTTAGGCTGGGTCATAGAAGACGTCAGTCGATCGCAATGCGAAACGGATGGAAACAAAAACACTCAATACAACACTCATTTTCTGTAGTTCAAAATTCGCAAAAAATGAGAAGAATACAGTTGAAATTTAAATTGAAGGGTGCACAAGTTCGTTTTAGCCGCAGTTAGTCTCCGTGATGGTATTGAATGAGTTTCGCGCTTCAAGCGTGTCGGCAAGAGACAATTCGCATTGCTAAAGTTGTATTTGGGCGACGATTTGCGAACCTTGGCACAATTTGATTTAAGTTGATTGGCATCTACGATGCTGCGCGCGAGGTTTTCGGGAAATAACAATCGTGTTCTGTGTTCTGCATTAAGACGCGCACATGTTAATAGCTCGCAGACCCCCTTTCGCAGATATAAAACTTCAGGTTTATGACGACACGCGGGAATTTCTTAGCCGCGCTACGATTCAACGATTTTACAGCGTAGTAGACGCATCTTCAAGTAAATGAAAGTAAATTGTGATTCTAATCACTTCATCCCGACTACTACGTATCTTCATGAATTCCTTTTTTGGCTTGCAGATTCATGAAACTCCTTGCGCTGCGCCATGTCGAGTTCATTTTCTAAGCCGACTTCAAACCTATGCTGAGCGTACGCATTAATCCGTGAGGATATCCGCATCGCATGATTATCCTCGATAGTTATCAAAATTTTGATGAGAGATTTTCACGTCTCGACGTATCCAACACAATATAAGCTTCCCTCGCGCCGAATATCTGAGTGACTGGGCTCATTCTGCACATTTTATGTAGCATTATACTGCCAGTAGTAGTACTTCTTCCTGATTGTCCTATAAACTCAAGTCTAGAAGCGATTTCGGGTCGGTGGGTACTCTGCCGATTCTTAATTTGAATATGCCCAGATGACTTTTGCTCAGACGTTCTGATCAGATGTGTGCGCCGAACAATAGTAATTGTTTCAAGACTACTATTTCTCTTACTCTCGAATGTGGTTTTACTGAATTATCGTAATGGGCTTCAGCCGGTATCTTCATGAATTTTTAAAAATCATCTGCTTCTTCGTATAGACCTAAAGGTATCGACGCAACTGTGGAATATGCCACTCCGCAGATTGATGTACTCCATATGCAGTCGATGTAGGATAAAGCACACTAACCAATGCTGGAACCGTTTCGCAGTAGCTCGTCGACATACAAAGAATCCAAATCCTTCTCAAGCTCAAGAATATCGCTAGTATCCACTAAGCGGCCATGCAGCCTCTCAATCGCATATGCCATGAAGCGGTCAGCGTCCAGACGCGTGTCGTATGGAACCGGCTTGTTCGACTTGCTCCACCACGCAACCCACTTCGGCAAAATCACTCTACTTTCGAACAGCCCCGATGTGGTCAAAGCTTCCAAAGCCATTTTGATGATTCTCGCCTGACGTGATTGCCCCAAAGAAAATTCCGACAGAAAGAATTCAATAGCTAACCGACGTGAATTGTCAGCGATGAGTTGCAATCGCTCGGCTTCGCGATGCAAAACTTCGGGTGAGTTAGAATTTAGTCCAGGAAAAGCTTCCCCAACGATCGGAGGAGGTAGAACAATTTTGGCGAATCCTTGGAGACTCATTTCTCTTCCACGCAAGACCGGGTCGTCTTCAGGGCGTGCCTGCCCTAAATCGAATGCCAGTAAAAGTAAGAGGAAGGAGGTGGCTCTCATAGTTTGTTATCGAGAATCAAGTATGTCAATGAGGAGCGATATAGCCTTTTTATAGTCAGTAATCGATGCTACTGATAGTTTTTAGCGGCCGCCGCTTATCGTCCCTGATGCACGATGACGATTTAGAGCTTGAGGCAAATTGCTTTAAAACCTCGATGTAGCGCTGTTTTTGGCACGACGCGCGAATACTTTCTGTATCCACTTGTAATGCCAAACTTTTTCCACGAGCTAAATAGCTGCAGTGCAATGTGCGGTTGGTGGATACAAGTAACACATGCACCGTCGTGAGCTTATCATTGAATCATTTAAGACATATTTGTAGCACAGAAAACATGTTCGTCGACCTCGCCATACATTTCGATGAATTGAGCGATATGATTAGATTCATACAGACGGGCGTGACTAGCGGTCACTCAGATTATCAGCCCCAGTTGGTGCGTCACTCCATTCTCTAAACCTTAGATTTGGCGCTCACTGAAACAAGCCACATGCCGCCAATTTATACTGGTGTCCATCACGCAAGTATTGTAATCGCATAATGCTAGGTAGGTGACACTGTGACAAATGCATTGTAGTCCACGCCCGATTTTATCGACGATATTTGTTTGATCCATGATAATATCAAGATATACACACCACACTTGCAATTTTTGACCAAAAAAGTACTAAAACGAGGATTGAGATTTTGCGCTGCGATCTTGGGCATGTTTCACCTTTTTTCGATTATTTCACGTTGCGAAGAACTTCCTTGCGTGTGACGAAGCTTGCTAATCGAGTGAGCAAAAACTGCGATTTGTATGCCTTTCCTCACATTTCCAAAAACGACATAGCCTTCGAGGTCGGCCGAACGTCATGTGCCAACGGGCACTAATGGCCGATCAAATACGAGAAATCGTCAAATCCCATTTCCTTTGCATATCTTTCTTGCTGCAACCTCGCTAGATCCAAGTCCACTTGTGAGCTATCCGAATTATCAGGGTCAGATTCTGAATCACTATGAAAATCGTCATTGGAGTCAGTATTCGTGGATTGTTCAAAGTCGACGCATTCCTCGAATTCGTCGTCCTCCGATATTTCCTCGCTAGTTTCATCGTCTTCCACGTAATCTGATTCCTCTTCAGAACCCAGGTACATATAATCCAAATCCTCTGACTCGCTGTACAGTTCAGTCTCGAATTGAAACAACAATTTTCCATCTGCCGACTCCACTAGCTTGGTTTCACGCTCAGAAACTGCACTGTTGTAGCGGATGTTAGGTGAAAGATTATCCTCAGATTCCAGGAACTGACAGCCCGAGTCCTCGCGTTCATGGGATTCGACCAGGGATTGTACGAGAGAATCTACCATCGCTTCGACAGAGTTATCCATCACGAACTCTGTGATAGGCTCTGTTTGTGCATGTTTTTCGTCGCGCATTTTCGATGCAAATACAGGTACGTCCTTGGCCTCTGCCTTCACTTCGAACTGAGGCGCGATCGCTATCCTGGCCAGCAGTTGGCGGATACATCTGCACTCTGTGCAATTAGCGATGACCAGGAGTTGTTCTTGCAGCACGGACATGTTCAAAAGTTCGCACGTTTTTATTGTTGTCTCGACCAGAGCATGCCGAATCACCCGATGTATTTGAGCTGGTTCATTATGAGAGCCAATTGCGAGCGGAATTTGGATTGCGCTACAGGCCACGCGTACTTCCACGTGGTCCTGATGCGATATCACCGCTTCAGAATCGCTGCTACATCTCTTCGCAGTGATGCGTCCTTCCTTCATGCGAACCTTATTGTTGATGCAATCATACATGGTGCGAATCTGCTCAATCTTGTCTGGATCCTTTTCGTGTATAATTTCATACAAGGGAAAAAGCCCAACTTTAGTAGTAGCTGACCATTCAGGATAAAGAAAGTGTGCGACACCTTTGCTCACAAAGGGGAGCTGAGGACAGCTTTTCCATGTGTGCAGCGTGGAGTTGAGACAATGACCGCATAATCCCAAAGATTCGATCCGAGATTTGATTGTCTTTAGGGCAGCTTTATAAGCGGATTCTTTTATCGCGAGAATTTCACCAGCAGGATCAACGAGTTTGAAGTCAGTGCTTTGTGCGGATGCTTTACGAGGGGGTGGTTGTAACTTTTGAAGCGGTTTGCGGCGACGAGGATGAGGCAGAGGGAAGGAGGCTTTGATAAAAGAGCTGAGATCACTATCGGCCACTTCTTCCCAATTATAGTGTATATACTGGCCAATACCTGCATCGATTTGCGTGAGGATGGGACACTCAGTCCACAGGTGGTCGACAGAGGATAAGCAATGGGTGCAGAATGGAGATTCGTTACAAAGCTTGGCACGGATCCGGGTGAGAGCAGCCGCGAATGCTCTCCTTCGGAAAGCTGTAATGGACAATGGTTTTGTGATGCCATTTTCTGTGACGTAGCGCCGACGCATAGCTGCGAGGCGGTTGCTATCAAGCGTGTGCATGGACAAGAAAAAATCCGTGAGGTGCAATTTTGTACTATCGTGCACGAAAAAGAACTGAGAGACGCCCGCATGTGGGTCGCTTAGGAAAGGGCAATTGAGCCAGTGATGATCGGTGGTGTAGAGACAATGGCAGCAAATTCCGGACTTTTTGATATGACGCTTGATTGCTTGCCATGCTCGCACACAGGCGCCCAACATCCGTGTTTCCACTTCGGCTCGAGTCGGACCTTTGTGGTCGGCTGATGTCTCTTGAGGAGCGTCAGGCTGACGCTCTCCCAGGCTTTTCTCTGCAGAAACTGGGAGAAGGACCATATTCTCATTCGCAAAGTCTCCGCCTGATTCCGAATTATGCTCGACCTGAGAAGGGGACGCAATTTGGTGAGAAAACTGTGTAGACTCATGCTTAGACGAACTGAGTTCGACCAATTCCTGATAAGTGAGGGCGGGTAGAGACATTATACGCTCAAGCTCGCTGGAATATTGCGTCGAGTGCCGTTCAGTTACTCCTATAGTTTGACCGTCGAAGGAGCTGCTGGTGGCTTTGGCGCATTGACTTGGGACACTCGTTTCGCCGAATGCGGCATTGCGGGTAAGCACGCTCTCGGAAGTCTTGGCTGAGAAGACGGAAGAACTTGATGCGGTTTCGCTTGCCTTGGGTACGGAAGTTTTGTTGAAACAGACATCAGCATTTTGAAGTGGAACTGCCGCCGAGGCAGGAATGAGGGGGGTGTTTTCACACTTTCCGCGGAAATTAGTTTCGGCTGAGGGACGAGGCACCGATTTCTTCTTGAGAGTGCTTTTCTTCTTCGAGGGTTCACTCTTTTGATGCGATTTGCTCACAGAGACAGACGAGATGGGCCGAGTGGAAGCGATCGCTGGTGATGCTTTTTCGCCGGGGTTATGGTCAGGCTGCATCGAGTTGGGTTTCACCACAAACACGGAGGAAATGAGAGCTGTTCTTGGAGGAGTATCCACGGGGGTTTGATTTTCCTGCTGAGTCGGAGTACGGGGTCTTGGAAGATGTAGTTTTCGGGTATGCGTAATCGATTCCGGATTTGGAGTTTGGGATGCTGGCTTTTTGCGCCTTGGTCCTTTAGGCTTCGGAGCAAGACCATTCGCCGCGGTTCCCGGCTTGAATGGAGTCATGGATTTGGATATACGGCCACAGGGAAGTGCGGGGCAGGATCTAGAACTTTGTCGACGCGTTTCAGTCAGGAAAAAACTTGACGTCTCATCGGGATTTCTCCCCGCTCTCGAAAAAAAGCGGAAAATCAGGTGCTTCGGTCAGATCTGAAATTAGGATATGGGTGGCATTCTGCGTTTCAAAGACGCGTTTATTTGAGGCCTCTTTCTTTAACGTATGAATCTATTAATATCGCGAACATTAAGAGCGTAGGTCAATGGACGGTTATCTCAGATTGGACACTGACCCTTTTGAATTTTTATTCGTCGTATTTTTATAAGTGGCAGAGATCGCTGTTTGAGCCTATCTGGCTAATTTTTTGCAGATTCGGAACTGGCCGGGGTTTAAATCCCTATCTAACATCTAGTTTCCCCTTGCTTCCCAATATGCTGTTGAAGGTTTTGAAACTGATGCTAGCCAACTCTATCCTCCCGTTATCGACAAGTGCCTAATGGATGAGCTGCGATTCCAGCTATTCTGATCAGGATCTCAGAACATTGTCGCGCCTTTTTCTGCATAAATAGCTCTGCTCCTTGAGTAAGTGCTCAACTTTTCGCACGCGCACTGTGGCCTATTTCTTAAGGATTGGAACTGAATTCGCGTGAATACTTGTGGCCCTTGAAGATTTGTTGCATAAGTCATTTCGGCATCTAAGAGGAATTTGAAGATACAGAAAAACCTCTGTGAGACTCCAAACGCCCACAACCACAGTTCTCTGAGTTGCAGAGACCCAATCGACCAGCAGGAATTGCTTTCCAATTTCATGGCTTTGAATCATGAATGCCACGCCATGTCAGATATAGATCACATTCGGGCTGTCTGTGCCAATCAGCTTCTTCCTCTATAGGAGCAATAGGATATTATCGCACAAGTGAGACCGATTCCGATTATTTATGCGGTAATCATAATCAAAGACTGGGTAAATATTGGTCGTGTGTCCCGACTCTAGTATCGCGCTCCTTCTTGGATACGTATATCGGGAGTGCTTTTCAGCAACACGACATCATCCACCGAAAATTTCGTCTTTTTCTCTGACAACTTGTCCCTCAGAATTCCTCTTACTCGCGAACCGCGTGGCGCCAACGCTTTTGCTGACTTTGCAGTCATTTGAAGCGACCTCCAGTTGCTTTTCCATCGCATTTTGATCCGCGTTATCGTTCGTTTCATCTTTTTCCATCTCAAGTTCGACAGATTCTTGATTCTCGAGTTCCTTTAGACGTCCTTTCCAGTGCAAATCAGATTCTCCTTGCTTGTCAATAGGACTATCTTTTAAGGCGCTCGTATTGGTACTAATCAATTGAGCTTGGTCGTATATATTATCTTGACCTGAGTCTCGCTCCATCTGATCTTGGTAGGATTGATCGGGTTCTTTCTCATGGCACTTGGTCGCGTTGCACGTGCGTTCTTCCGCAACACTTTTCCCAGTAGATTGCCCGGACGCATCCGGGCTGGTTTCCGTTTGTCGTGACGTGAGAGTTGCATCCGAGCACTTTTGTGTATCTGGCAAATTTTGCGACTTATCCAGAACACTTTGCCTTTCCATGTGCTTGCTGGAATCAACAGCATCTTGGTAGTGCGCCGCCGCCGATTCGGCAAGGGAGCTGGTCGATTCGTAAGACGCCTTCGAATTCTGGACATCATCTTCGGTTCCACTGCTTTTCTCAGAGCAATCGAACTCGTAATTTTGGGGATATTTGAAATTAGGAGCATCTGTCGATGCCGATGCTGGAAGTTGACCGTTTTCCGATATTTCATGCTTCTGCTCTACCGATGGGGTCATTTCTGATTCGGTATCAGGAATACCCACAGTGCAACCGCCTTCAGTCTTCCTTCCGGGGGTTTCCGACGCTTCCAATTTCGCATTCGCATCGTGCTCGTTTGTGGTGGCGCATTTTTCCTTGGTAGCCGAGCCAATTGCTTCTTTAGCGGGAGATTGACATTGTTCGATCTCGCGCATTTCGTATATCATGTTTTTCTCAATACTACCTCCGTCTTCGTCTTCACGATTTGGTGTCATCTCGTCACGGTTCGAAGTTACCTCTAATTGATTGATTTCGTTCCTAGCGTCATCACTGTCTTCTACTTTTGTCGTCAACCACGGCACTTGTTCTATTTGAGGTGCTGCAGCGTTCTCTTCTTCAGTGTACAACATATCATCAAAATCCATCGCCGTGGAGGACACGAATACTGCGCGTGAAAGGGCATGCAAAAAGTTTAGCACATGTAGAGCTGAAGGTAGTGGATAGCCCTCCTTCTCAGGGTCTAGTAAAAGCTCTGCGACGCGAGGAGCAGTAAAAGGAGGCCCCTCAGAGAAAGATTCATTCAAATACAGAGTAATCAGATTAGCGACCTCTGTAATTTCAGCAGCTACGTTTCTAGGCAAATACTGCGTGCCTGCAACCATTGCGCCAGCATTTGATATATCACCAACACGCTGACACATTAGTGGGAGCCGCTCCAACCAATGACTAGCGTCCAGATACAGCTGAGAAGCAATCCGTTCGAGAGTCTCGCGTAGAATATCGTTGACTGGAGGAATACGAGGCCCGCTCATTCCGTGTAAACAATCACGGCTCCGTGATGTTGTTGTGTGTGGAACGCGTTTTGCCGGCGGTGAATCCTCCACACATTCTCAAGAAAAAAAAACTAATTATCCTCAACCTCTCGATAGTAAAACTCTTCGACGCCATGTTCAAGTCTTGTTTTGCAATATCACGGCGCCAGCATGTCGCTGTGCGTACATTCGCATCTGGTATACCACGATACAAGTCCATTTTGCCCCGCATATTACCGTTGGAGACCGATTCTATCTCGGACAAGACCATCGATGAGTGGTTGGATGCAGTTCGCCATTTACGCATGAATCACGAGCCCCGTAATGAGACCGAAGCATATCTCGACCAGCTAGCCAAGCCAGAACCCTTCTTGAAGCATACTTTCGAACCGTCGGCAGAGCAGATCGCACAATTGGAAGCTTTGACTAATAGACCTATTCCGATAAAGGAGGATCCTTTGGTACAGAACTTGACAAACTTGATCATGCGCCATGGGAAGAAGGTTAAAGCCCAGAAAATTGTTCTGCGTGCTCTTTACATTGTCTATCTCAAAATTCGCAAGGATCCGGTCTCGATCTTGGCCGAGACATTGGACAAATTAGCCCCTGTCGTCACCACTAAAACAATCATTACTGGGCACGCGAAAAACCAGACGGTCCCTGTGCCCTTAAATCAGCGCCAGCGCTATAGGTTCGCGATTTTGTGGATATTATCCGGA
>JAKTSS010000448.1:0-10009 GCA_030580355.1 Debaryomycetaceae sp. yHKB357
CTCGCGTGCTACCCGCACGCGATGCGGCGGTTTGTGACGGGGCGGCACATGGGCCGACGCGAGATCGCGGCGCAGGCGCCGCTCTATGTATTTTCGGTGCGGGGCCAGGAGGTGGTGGTGGACTTGCAGTTGGTGCTCATGACGGCGAGGCTGCAGCAGGAGCTCTACCAGGCGACGGGCGCGCCGCTCGGGCCCGTGACGCCGCTTCTGTTTGAGGAAAAGAGCAAGGTGTTTAGCCTTTTCGGCGGGAGGGAGGTGTCCTGTGGTGGCGGCAGCAGCGAGGAGACGCTCGGGGCACAGCACCGGCTCTTCCAGAACTTGCACGTGGGGTTCGTGCAGCTCGAGGCCGCTGCGCGGCTCTTGAAAGCGCAGTTCCCGGCGGTGCACGAGGCGGTGGTGCGGGAGAAGCGGATGGTGGCGGTGGACCTCGGAGCGATGCAGCCGTTTTCCGCGGACAACAAGAAAATCAGCGAGGGGACGGCATTGACGGGCGCGCGGCGGTTTGTGCCACCCAAGTTGCAGCAGCGGCCGGACGTGATGGTCAAGCTCGGCGCCAGTCGGCCGTGGTAGCCTGGTGAGACACGTGACGTGCGATGGATCTGTTTTTTTCCCCAGTAGTGATTGAAGGTTCGTAGAGAGAATGCAAGTGTACGTACCTCTGGTAGAGTGTAAGGCTGGATGTACTAACAGGCCAGCGTCTCGCGGCGGGATATCTACGATGAGCCAGCTGTGAGTGACGAGACGTCTTTGGGCGGACTTTTCCCGGTGGAATTCGACTATGTGGAGGTGAACTGTGAACTGCAGATCACCACAGGGAATGCCGCAGAGAACGGCACCACAGAGTATGAGTTCCCCTTGTTTGCCAGTATGAGGACGGTGGTGGTTGGAGGTGCTACGGAGGAGGCCCTGGTGGTCGTGGGACGGCCCCGGGAGTACTACTGCGCGCAGTACCTGGCACAGGACCTCGCTCGCTTCGCCCAGGCGGCGGATCACGGGGGGGTGTATCGGGGAATGTATCTGGAAACAGACCTGGGGAGAGACCTGGGAATGTATCTGGGAACAGACCCTTGTCCGTGGCGGTGTCTCGACGTGGCAGCACACAACGAGCGGGTGGCGCGGCAACGGAGGCGCGACAAGAGGCGGCCGGGCCAGCGAGCACGACGACTGCGGATCGCGGCGCGCAATAGGCGACACCAGCTCAGCGCGGTGTACAAGCGCCAGTGGGTGCAGGAGCGGCGCGCGCTCAAAAAGAGCAGCAAGAAGGGCCGCGGCTTTGGCGCGGAGTACACGGGCCAGAGAACCAGGTTTTGAGGTATGATGGGAAGTGTTCAAGTAGTGGGTGTATTATTATGTGTACCATAGCTCCTACAAGATCATGTAGTGAAGGGAAGTAATGGGTAGTACTGGGTAGTACTGGGTAGTGTAGGGTAGTACTGGGTAGTACTGGGTAGTACTGGGTAGTGAAGGGTAGTGAAGGGTAGTGAAGGGTATCGTAGGGTCCATCGAGGTCCAAACGAAATGCGGGGATGCCTTACTAAGCATCGTTCACGTGACACCTCACTCCTCACTCTTCACCTCTCCAAGCTCCTCTCCTTTCTTCTCGCTGCTACTGCTACAATGACAACCGCCGACCCCAATCCCTTGAGGGAGTTTGCCGCCTACGCCGACCCGCGCTTTGACCCCTGCGCCCTGGCGAACCTGCTCTTGCTCGCCGTCAATGGCCACGACGCCGCGCACCTCGATCTCGCCACCCCCGTCAAGAAGCTCGCCTTCGACATCGCCGAGGCAGACCGCCAGATGGCCGCCATCGCCGCCCACAACTCCCTCCCCTTGGCCCGCAAGCTCGCAGAGCTCCGCTCCCTCCGCTCCCTCCTCGCCGACTCCCTCGACCCCGCCCTCGCCCGCGTCTCGGCCTCTCACGACCGCATCGCCAAGCTGCTCCTCGACCCCTACGCCCGCGCATCCCGCCTCCACGACGCCCTCAAGAAGATCCACGCCACCCTCGTGCTCTTGCGCGCATCCAGCTTCATCGTCTTCTTGATCCAGCAGATCCACGACCACGAACTCAGGTGGGCCTCCCTGGACGAAGCCGACCGCGACCCCGTCCGCCTCGCCACCCTCTACGTCCAGGCGTCCGCCTTCTACGCGAACAAAGACCAGGACGTGGACCTCGGCGCCATTTCCTTGGTCAAAAACTACCGCCCCGTCCTCGAGGCCAGCAAAAAGCGCTTGCTCGACGACTGCAACAGACACATCGCCTCCAGCTTCGCCCACAGGAGCTCCTTGTCCGTGGCAAACGCCCTGCTCCGCGCCCGCCTCGCCGCGCTCTACGTCCTCAGCGACCGCGAGCTTGCCACGCTGTTTGACCGCATCGCCATCGCAAAACCCGTCCAGGTCGCGCTCGTCCAGCTATCGCGCGCGCTCCTGGCCCCGCGCAACTTTGCCACCATCCTCAGCGACGTGCACCGCGACTACGTCGCCCACTGCCGCACCGTCACAAAGATCGCCGACCTCTGTACGGTTCCTGTGGCCTCTGCCCCGTCTGCACCTTCCGCCGCCACCACTACCCCCTCAACCACCACCTCCAAATCGTTGCTGCTGCTTCTTCTCGCGTCCCACTTTGACGCCCCCTCCTTCCGGCACGTCTTTTGCGCCCGTCTCGCTTCCCTCTTTGCGAAAAACATTGACCTGACCCTCGCAAAGGGCGGGCCCGTCGCCAAGAACTTGCGCGTGTACGCCCACGGCTTGCTCACTACTGTAGACCAGGTCTTTGACGATCCGTTTGAACGCAACTTGATGCGTGACGCTATAGCCCGCATCTCCGCGTCCGATAAACGTACATAGTGTCGTATATCGTTCAAAGTACAGGATGCGAAAGTTTGGCAGCTTTTTATTGTTGTTGCCTCTCAGCTGCTGGTACCGTCATCTTAACAAATACCAAGCAATTCTCTCGACCCTTCTCTAGCATTTCTCTCGGCCACGCTCTAAATGCTCATGACCACGTTCTTGCAATGCTCTTGACAACCTCCCGAGCCAACTCTCTAACCCAACTTCTTAATCACCTCCTTAGTTAATTCTCTTGCTCGACTTCTTAACCAATTCTCTAACCCAACTTCTTCCAATACTCCTGACCACCTTTTCAACAACCTCTTCGACCACCTCTTTAACCAACGCTCTTACCCAACTTCTTATCCATCATAGCAATGCACTTAACCACCTGTTTAGCCTCCTCCTCGGGCATTATCCTTAGCCACCTTCGTAAGTACCTCCTAAACCAATTTTATTCAACTTCACAACCACCTTCTTCCAATACTATTAACCACCTTCTTGGCAATGCTCCTAAGCACCTTATTAACCACTTACTTAACCACCTCCCATATTATTCCTCTTGACAACCTTCTTTGTACCTCTCTGAACCACCCTCTTAGTACCTCTCTTGACCACCTCCCATATTATTACTCTTGACAACCTTCTTAGTACCTCTCTGAACCACCTCCCATATTATTAATCTTGACAGCCCTCTTGATACATCTCTGAACCACCTCCTTGGTACCTCTCTCAACCACCTTCTAGCCTTTTCTTGACCTCCTCCTCGACCAATGCTCCTACCCGCCTTTTAAATTACCTACTTGACCACCTTCTTATCAATGCTCTTCATCACCCTCTCAACCTCCTCCTTAAGCATTACACTTATCCACCTCATTGGGCAGTTTTCTTACCCGACTTCTGGGCAAGGTACTTTACCTCCTCCTTCTCCTTCCTGACCAATACTGTTAGCCTTATCCTCTTAGACCAATACTGCTCCTCCCCGACCACCTTCTTAACCCCTGCCTTAACCAAAACTCTCAACAACCTTCTTAGCAATACTCTCACGCATCTTCTCAGCAATGCCACTGACCACTTCCCTAGCACTACCCTCAACCACCCTCTCAGCAATGCTCCCAACCACATGTTTAGCGGTGCTAAATCAATTCTCTTACCTAGCCTCCTATCTCCCTCCTGACCACCTTCTTAATCATCTAATCGGCAATACACCTAACCACCTTCTCAGCAAGACTTCCAAGCACTTGCTTAACAACGCTCCTGACCACCTTCTTAGCCTCCTCATCGACCAACACTCTCAGCCACCTCCTTAACAAATTCTCGTGACCACCTTTACAACGAACACACCCTTTTAACCAACACGCCTTCTTCAATAGAACTTCCCAACAAACTCACCTTTGTACTCAGTACTTTATGAGAAGATAAATTTCCTACTGCCAATTAGCACCACTTCTAACGCATGATACGCTTGCTCCACATTCCTAATAGACTACACATCTCTTTGTAGCTTCCGCGTACGTATTCGTAACCGCATTACTACGTGGCCAGATTGTATTTCCTTCTTTTATGGTACAGTGTTTTCTCCGTTTTCTTTTTCTTGATTCCCGTCTCTTGACTTCCTCTCTTTGAGCTACTGCGCCACCTGAGACTTTAACGACGCCAAAAACTCGCGGTAGGTGGGACTCTTGTCGGTCTTGTCCTCCACCAAGCAGCTGTTGGCCCATAAGCGCAACGCCATCAAGCCGCGCTGCTGCGACACTTCGAGCGGCTCGTTCTGCGCTGCCCCGACCACCACGTACAAGTTCTTCCACCGCACCGAGTCCAGACTGGTGCGCACCGCCTGGATCACCTGGCGCACCTGGTAATTGAACTGCGACTCCTCCATCGAAAGCTCAGGAAGCTCCAGCTTGCCCGTGGCGATCTCCCACAACAGCTGCACCCCAAACACGTCCGCGAGCAACTCGGGCATCGCCATCCCGGAAACCCACAAAAAGAGCTCGGTCGAATTGTCAATCAAGTACAAGCCGTACGCGTCCCACGAGTCGCGGCTCGAGTTGACAATCTCGGGCATGACAATCGCGCCCGTCTCATACTCTTCTTCCTCGCCCGTCTCCTCGTTGATGCGCACCGCCATCTCCAGGAAACCGCACGTGTCGGGCATGTCGTGCAACGAGTATACCGTCGGGTAAATAAACTTTATCAAGTGCGGGAGCGGCATCGTCGTCAAGTGGTTGAGCGCGGCCAGGCGGTGGTCCAGCGGCACCAGGTCGTCGCGCAACCCAAGGTGCTTGGTCAAGGAAAAGAGCAAGAGCGGCAACATCCTCAAGTTCGTCAGCAACTGCAACGGCAGCGACCCGGACACGTTGCCCGCCACCAACTCCTTCTTGTACACCGACAAGATATCCACAACTTGCTTGATAAGGAACTTGCGCGCCTCGGGCAAGTTCAGCAGCAACGCCTTCTCCACCGCCTTGTGCGTCAAGTAGGTGGTGATCGCGAGCTGGTCGGCGGACGCGTACACGTCCTGGAGCTTGCTCGAGGTGGGCACGGCCAAATTGATTACGCGGATACGGCGCTCGCACGTGGTGCTCGAGTGCAACACCGCCGCCTGGAAATACACCATGGGCTTGTTGATATTCTCCTCGATCGACACCTCGACGCAGTAGCTCTGGTCGCGCGGGAAGCACGGGAACGCACACAAGTCCGTCAGGCGGTTGAAGAAATTGCCATAAAAGGCGTTCATGCGCACGCCCGTGGACGCACGGACCCGGAGCACCGCCTCCATTCCTTGGTCCTGCGACAAGTGCTCGCCAATCTCGTACGAGAGCTTGACCACGTCCTCCTGTTGCGCGCTCAGCCACGCCGGGTAAAAGTGGGTTTGTCCCGCGGTGTACCGCGGCAAGCTCGAGAGCGTGGCCACGTCCTGGTACGTCAGGCACGTCAAAAAGAAATCGACCGACACTTGGCTGCCGTTGCACTTTACGGCGAAGCTCTTGTAGAAAGAGTCGGCGGACGATAACAAGGCCTTAGCCTCCTTGGGCTTGCCCGCGTTGCCGGCCTCGTCGCGGATCAGCAACTTGCCCTCGCCCACGCTCGGCAAGGTGGCGGCGAAACCGCACATTTTACCGCCAATGGGCCCAATCATCTTGTGTCCCGCCTTGAGGGCCGGGCCCCATGCAAGGTGCGGGTCCGTGTTGCCCTCAAAGTGCGACACAAAGTTCATCAAGAGGGCGTCGATGGCGGGGCGGTGCTGGTCCAAGTTGACGAGCAAGCCATCAGGGGACGGCATGAACGGATCGTCGACATCGGCCACCACGAGCATATCGGCGCCCTCCTGATTCTCCTCGTCAAAGCGGAAAAAGTGCAAGCTCGAGTCGACGGCGATGAACGCAACCTTGGTGGTGCGGGTAGTGTTGGGGATGCGGTCGAGCGAGTGCAAGATGGTGGAGGCGACGGTGGCGGTCAAGCCCGACAGGATGGCGGCGTGCGACACGTCAATGAGAAAGACGTAGACGACGGGCGGGGGCGCGCGGACCATGTACTCCTTGGTCGCCACAAACTCCACTGCCGCCAGCTGGAGCTCCAAGCGGTCGTAGACGTTTTTCGGGGCGTTGGTGGCGGGGTCGCGCTCGTAGGCGCTGGGGATATCGTTCAAGAGCGCGCAAAAGTTGCAGCGCCAGCGCTTGCCGTTTTCGGCGAGGGTGACAAAGGGGTTGATGTAGGAGCGACAGCGGCGACAGCGGGGGATCACGCCGTCGGTGACAACGGGGACGGGGTCGTCACTGGCGCGCAAGTGCTGGTAGGGGCTGACGACCAAGGCCAAGGGCAAGCGGGTCTTTTTCAAGAGGGAAGAGGAGGTGGGGATCACGTTCATGGTAGAGCGCATGTAGTCTGGCGGGGAATTAGCGGCCTCGTTGTAGGGGATCACGGTAGCGTCCGGGGCCAACACGATGGGGGGAGGGGGCAAGGAGAGGTCGTGGATGGGCGGGGGCAACTCGCGGGACATGTCGATAGTGTACAATTGGTTCAAGTAGACAGACTGTTGCGGGAGCTGCTGCAGCAGCAGTTGCAATGGCTGCTGCTGGGGCGGGAGAAGCGGCGCGGCCTGGGACATGGAGACCAGGTTGCTACGCTGGGGATACATGTTTGGCTGCAGATTGATCAGCATAGCCTGGAACTGCGAGGCCATGGCGTTGGGATCTTGCAGGTACTGGGCGGGGACAGCCTGCTGCTGCTGCGGGTGATACTGCATTTGCGGGTTGTACTGCTGCTGCTGCAAGGACAGTTGTTGCTGCATTTGTTGCGGGTCAATCGGGGCAGGAGGGTACCCCGGGGCTACGGGAGGCATTGCGCCTGCCACGTATTGCGGCTGCGGGTGTTGTCTTCTCCTACTGGCCATGTCTTCGATTAGGTGGTGAGGTTTGCCCGGTGGTCAGAGAGGCGCGGAGTGACCCTTTTTCTTGCTTGTAACACGTTTCCATCCGAATTGGGCGCTCGAGGAAATCGTGCCGTTTTTGCGGGTCACGTGTGTGTTGGGTATCACGTGCTCGTTATTTTAATGCGATATCGGTTTATATCAGTTGCGACTGATGCCGAGGACAAGGCCCTTTAGACTGCGAATCTCTGATTTCACCAGGCTTTTGGCGGAGAATTGAAGACGCGAGTCCTGCTGGATGTAGCTGGCCTCACTGTTGTAGTAAAGAGAACGCGCATCGCGTAGCGCGGGCGAAATTTCTAGCGGAGTGCGATCGCGCTTGCTCAAGGATCCACTGAGGGCGCGTAGCTTGGAGGTAAGCGGCACGAGCGTTTCGTCGTCTAAGCTGCTAGCAGCTGTGGTATCTGTCTGAGTGCCCCTACTGATACGATGCGTATCTATCGGGGCAGTACGCGTCTTTAGAAGGGACACGGAGATCCGCACTAGAGTGTTACGGAGGTGCGACCAGTACTGAAGACGACGAGCTCCTTTGGTTGCAAGCATTGGCTTGATAAAGTAGAGCGCAAGTGCGTATACGAGTAGTGTGAAGGACGCCGCAGAGTGAGCGAGACGCGTCATGAAACGAAGGGTGGGATTGGACGTGGAGGCAGTGGCTGAAGCAGCTGTTCTGGACGCAATTTCATATGCAGACTCTGGAATAGCTTTGACGGGAACGAGCATGGCAAGTGGACCCAAGAAGAAGAAGTGGTGGGGAAGGTTGTAAAAGTGGGGTTTGGCTGCCAAATTTTACCCGGCAAAACAAAAGGGTTCGGATTAGGTAATCGATTTCCGTGCGCCAATCGCCTATTCTCAAGACTAACAACGTGTTGGTGATAGCTCGCATCCTCAGATGCTTACAACCACTTCGTGGCATAGTCGTGAGAGCACTCGAGTTGTAAAGCGGTGTCTAAACTGACCCTCTTAAGATATCTCCACTGGTACCATTACCACCATATCTCTCAAGATGATTACGGGCTATTCTTACTTGCATCACTTGCTGATTTCGATCGATTGACGCTGACCATTTCTCAATTGTATCTTTTTCGCAGAACTGTGCGTCTTGATCATGTGTGATATGCATTGCATACTATTCCTGCCAATCTAATTATGGTGACAACTCTAATTACGCTTTTTAGCATACTACATGGTATTCCTATCGCATCTCACCCCACATTTCTCAACTGACATCTCCTCGCGGCCTCTTGTTCCCTCTCATCATACATATTACATGAGTTGTACCGCCAACTCCATTACTCTTGTCTGCGTGCCTAAGTATTGTCCAGAGCGACCATGTCTCCTCTAGTCTTGAATAGGGGTCCCCACTCCAAGCATGAGACATCGTTCTACATTGTTGATACCAACTTGCGCCTCTACAAAAACTGCTACTCTGAATTGCGCTTTTCGGCGACTCTTGCATCTCACCCCACTTGCTTAAAATAGGGGCTATTCCGCCTCAAGTGATGCACTTCTTGTTGTGACATGTAGTCTCTCATCGCTGATCACAATCTTCTTTTTATTGTGGAGGTTTCCCCGCACCCCTCCTACTCGCATACCTTATTGTTGTTTGCAACCCTTGATTTCGATAAGATAGGGGTATCTGCACGATGCCTCATGCAGGATTAAACTACAGACCTCTTGATTACCCCCGCATTATTTACGTGCCTATTGTTTATCACGGCTGGTTAAGTGGGTTAATTTCCCTTGCGCATTTCAACAACATGCGCTTTTATGGGTGCGCCATAAATTCATGGGGTTCCTCTGCTTTTGACCATTATCTTGAAGCAAAGACATGGAATTTGATAGCGAAAACGCAGATCTTGAGCTTGATCCTCGGTCAACAAACACTGAGTACCTGATCGAACTTGATTCTCAGTCAACAAACACTGTGCAGCGGATCGAGCCCGGCTCGCAACTTCATGGTACCGATCAGCTTCAATATACTCCCACTGGGATGCAGATCGAAGGAGAGTTTGTTTTAAAGCCGAACGACGCTACACAGTCTCAAATTCATGAAATTGACGTCAGGACAGAGCTGCCTTTGCATCCGGCCGACACTACACAGTCTCAAATTCGTGGAATTGACGTCAAGACAGAGCTGCCTTTGCATCCGGCCGACACTACACAGTCTCAAAGTCGTGGAACTGACGTCAAGACAGAGCTGGCTTTGCATCCGGCCGACACCACACAGTCTCAAATTCGTGGAATTGACGTCAAGACAGAGCTGCCTTTGCATTTTACCGACATTGAACAGTCTCAAATTCGTGGAACTGACGTCAAGACAGAGCTGCCTTTGCATTTTACCGACATTGAACAGTCTCAAATTCGTGGAACTGATGACAGAGTCGGCCTTGACTCCCAGCCGCATGAACATGAACAGTTGCAGGCCTGTCCTATTGACATTGGAATCGCGATCACTCATGACCGACTGGTAAATATCGAGCAGGCCCAGACCATGTCCATTGAGCTCGATAACGAGATAAATCCCAACACGGAGCTGATAGGCGACGGACATGTACTGACCTGTCCTGTTTCTGTTGCTTGTGATATCTTGCATAACGCACTTTTAGATGGCACTGAGGAGTTACGACCCTTGCCTATTGACATTGAAAACAAAGGTGAATTTGCTCCACCACTGAACGACATTGGTAAGCCTCAGATATCTGATGCGAGCAGCGCTGAAGAATTGTCCACCTGCATCACGGACACTGACGA